>JAJPUD010000975.1:131797-160010 GCA_023553655.1 Myrmecobius fasciatus
TGTGTGTATGGTTGGATGGGGAAGCTGGAAAGAAGGAAGAAGAGACTGGGATTCAAACATGTACTTGTCAAACTGCTCCCATACTGCATGAGCAGCTACCAATTCAATTCACTTCTACAATCACTTCTTAAACAGTGACCATGTGTGAGACATTGGGCTAGGTACTCCTTATACAAACAAAAGACAGCTCTTGCTCTCAAGGGAGAGAATCAGAATATCAGGCTCTAGAGTTGGAAGGGATTGCAGTGACCAACTTGTGGTCTGAGCCATCCCTAAAAGCAATTCCCACACTCTATCAAGGGAGAACAGCACGTACACTAGAGGAGCTAGGATCCCATAGGGCTGACCCTGGACTCAGGAGGCCCTAAATTCAAATGAGGCTTCAGATGCTAGCTGTGTGACACTTGGCCCATGGTCCATGCACGCCTAGGATATTATCAGGTAAGTTAATTAAAAGAGTTCTGTAATGTAGGTAGGCTGGATATTATTCAACTCATTTTGAAGATGAGGAAACAGACTCCGGAGCCCCGCCTGCAGCAGACTACTGGGAGAGGTGCAAGGGATGCAGGAATAGAGAATGATATGCTATCTGTGTCCTCAAGGAATTCAAAATCTAGTAGAGGATTACTGAATCTGTCCACAGCTAACTACTAACAGGGGTTATAGAGGAGTTAAGTAGCACAGGGACTAAAGTATAGAACTGAAATTTCTCTCTCCTCATCTCCTGGCTTCTTCTTTACTGCCTAAGCATGCTCATGTCTCCTCCATTCTCAAAAACCTTCACTTGACCTGCCCATCTCCATTAGCTCGCATCCTATATCTCTCCTCCCTTTTGTGACTAAACTCCTTAAGAAGGTTATTTATAATGGGTGCCCCCACTTCTTTTCCTCTCACTCTCTTCTTAACTGTCTACATTTTGGCCTCTGATCTCATCACTCCATTGAAACTGCTCTCTCCAAAGTTACTAGTGTTCTCTTGCCAAATCCAATGGCCTTTTCTCAATCCTAATGCTTCTTGATGCAGTCTTTGCTACTGTTGCTCATCCTCTTCTCCCTGATACTCTCTTCTCTTGAGGTTTTCAAGACATTCTTCTCTTCCGGCTCTCCTCCTACCAGTCTGATCACTCGCCAGTCTCTTTTGCTGGATCTTTATCCAGGCCATGCCAGCTAAAAATGTTTTCCCCCTGGGATTCTCTCAGGGGCCTTCTTCTCAACTTTCTTTAAGCTCTTTTGTTTTGTGATCTCATCAGCTTTCATGGGTTCAATCAGAAGGCCATGTCAGTAGGTTGTCAATTGTGACTGTTTCTACCAAACCATATAGAGTCTGTGTGGGCATCTCATAATGGACTTCATGTCTATTGCCAACAAAAGAGAATCGGTAGTCTTAGGTAACTAACTTGACTTCCCTCAACTTCAGATTCTCATTTATAAAATGGGAATAATAATACCCACCTGAGCTAGAGCGGCAAATGAAATACCATAGGTCAAGTGCTTAATTCCAAGGTGAGATAGCCTAGACAGCTCTCTATGACAATCTACTAAGTTATATAGGAGTTACAATTTGTCAGGAGAGAGATTACCCAGGCTGATGAAATCACAGATCCTCCGAGCTTTGAAGAAAGAAGCATATCATATACATAATAATGAGGAGTAGATATCTATGATTATCTTCTAGAAGAAGTCCTGAAAAATGAATGTAATTCTCCATCTTTCACAGTGTTAAACTAAGATTTCAGGGCCATGAAGTAGCAATATGTCTATACATACATACATATACACACATACAACACACCTATGTGCATATACATACAGGTGAATATAGACATATTGTACATATATGCAGCCATCTAGAAATATGTGTATATGCATATGTTGTATATACACAACATAGATATAGACATATAGAAAAATAGGATCTTGACTTAGAAGAGATCTTAGCAATCATCTTCTAGAGGAAAGTTTCTTAAACTATGTGTCGTGATTCCAAATGGGGTCTCATAACTGAATGTGGAGGTCATGAAATTATGATTATCAGTAAATGTTTGATTTGTACACCTGTTTTATATACATATATATCTGGGGTCACATAACAATTTCTTGGGTGAAAAGAAGTCACAAGTGGAAAAAGTTTAAGAAGCCCTGAACCAGAGTAGTGGTATCAAACTCAAGCAGAAAGAGGGACCACTAAATCATACATAAGAGGGGACTGACATTTTTAGTCTTTCAGCAGAACAGTAACTAACTTAGGATCTAGTTAGTAAAAATAGCTAGTTAAAACAGAGGCCACACAACTGTGAGGTGACTTCAGAAGAGGATGCTCATCCCATTGCTGTTCAGGATTGAATTTCAGCCAGTTTAGACAATCTTGACAAAATAGCCCATTTGGTGTGCTTAAGGCTCTGAAGTTTCCTACAAATTGTAATGGGGCAATTCAGAAAAAGATTTTCTGTTCCCACATACAGAGACTTAAAAAAAAAACAAAGAAATGCAATTATTTTTTAATCAGGAAGTAGTCTTTCAAAAGAGGGCCTTTACCTTTGAAAAGGTAGATGAGAACTAAGTTATCTTTCTCTATTGTGTTTCTCTTTCAAGTACTGCTAACATTTCATGTAAACCAGGCAACAGGCATTATCTTCACTGAAAAAAAGATGAGGCTGAAATTTAATAGCTATTTTGTAAGTGATGGAGCTGCCTAGCTTTGGGGAAAAATAGTCCTTTATTTAAAGTGATTGCTGAATAGATAACTATTCACTTTTAAGTCAATTTGTAGCACTACATGACACTGAAACTTTATAGAAATGTAAGAAAATTGTATTTTCAATTTTCCAAACAGGGGAATACATCAGGTGAACTGAAGGAAACCTAAACCACTGTTTGTGCTGCATCTACCCAAATCAAAGGGCCTCCATTCTTTTCTTTAAATTCATTTATTTAGGTTATACATGTACATTCAGTTTTTTTACATAGTTCCACACAAGTCATGTTGGGAGAGAAAAATCAGAACAAAAAGGAAAAAAAAACAGATTCAAGAAAAAAAGGTGAAAACAGTATGTTTCAATCAGCATTCAGTCTTCATAGTTCCTTCTCTGGATGCAGATGACATTTTTTATACAAAAGTTATTGGAATTGCCTTGGATCCCTGAACTGCTGAGAAGAGCTAAGTCTATCATAGTTTATCATCAAATAATCTCATCATTTCTGTGTACAATGTTATCTTGATTCTGCTTGCCTTGCTGAGCATCAGTTTACATAAGTCTTTTAAGGCTTTTCTGAAATCAGTTTGTAACTTATTCAGCTATTTCCCAATCGATGTGCATCCACTCATTTTCCAATTCTTTGCCACCACAAATAGAGTTGCTCCAAGAATTTTTACACATGAGAGTCCTTTTTCCTTGATTATGATCTCTTTGGGATATAGACCCAGGTGTGGCACTGCTAGATCAAAGGGTATGCACAGTTTTATAGTCCTTTGGATCTAGTTCCTATTGCTCTCCAGATGGTTGGATTAGTTCACAACTCCACCAAAACTCCATCTGTGTCACAATTTTCCTACAACCCCTCCAACATTTATCATTATCCTTTCCTGTAATCCCAGCCAGCCTTAGAAATATGAGTTGGAACCTTAAAGTTGTTTTAATTGGCATTTCTCTGATCAATGGTGATTTAGAGTATTTTTTCCACATGATTATACATGGTTTTAACTTCTTCCTCTGAAAATTGTCTGTTCCTAATTTTTGACCGTTTATCAATTGGAGCCTTATTACTTCCAGGGGTGGAGCTAAGATGATAGACTTAAGCCAGGAAACTGTTACAACTCTCAGTTTCCCTGAGAAATCACATGAAACCAAGCCTCTGAAAAATCTAGCGGAATGAAATCACTCTCCAGCTCAAGATATACTCTAGCTCAAAACAAATTCACTTAAAAAATCAATTTCTTAAAAAAACACAATTGGTCAAATGCAAAAATAAACCCACTGAAGAAAACAACACCTTGAACATTAGAATTAATCACATGGGAAAAGAGAAACAAAAGCTAACTGAAGAAAATCACACATTAAACTTCTGGGGTGGAGCCAAGATGGCTGAGTAAATCCAGGAAGCTGCTCGAGTCCTCCCAGTTTCCCTTGAAAACCACATAAAACCAAGCATTTGAAAAGAGTCTAATGGACACTCTCCAGCTCGAGATAAATGTGAAAAACTTGAAAAAGGGTCAGTCTCAGTGGGATGAAAAGGGTGTTCTGCTCAGGTCAGACAGACTCAGGGAAAGCTTGTGAGAGGGCATTAATCACAGCAAATCAGCAACTAAGGTCTTCAGTCCTGGGTCAGCAGAGCAGCAGTAGAGGAGCAGATCAGAAAGGCAGCTTTCAGGCCCAGTTCAGAAGGCAAACTCTGGGAAACCAGGCTGTTTCCTAAAAAGAGCAGACAAAACTACCTGATGCAAACACAAGGGGCCCCTGTGCTCAAAGCCAAGTCTCAGAGATGCACAGGAAGCTTGGGACAGTGCCTCCTTTCTTCCAGGTGCAGAGCTCAGCCCTAAAAGTAAAAAAGAGGAAATATCAAAAGAAAATGAGCTAGAAACAAAAGAGCCTTGACTATAGAAAGCTACTGTGGAGACAGGGAAGACCAAAATAACAACTGACATGAAGATAAAATGTCCACAGAGGAAATCTCAAGAAGTGATATGATTTGTTCTCAAGACCAAAGAGGCTTCTTGGAAGTGCTCATAAAAGACTTTAAAAGGCAAATAAGAGAGGCAGAAGGAAAAATGAAAAAAGAAATGAAAGTTATGCAAGAGAGAGTCAACAGCTTGGAAAAGGAAGGAAAAAACTGACTGAAGAAAACAACTCCTTAAAAATACAATTGATGAAATGCCAAAAAAAAAATCCACTGAAGAAAACACCTTCACAAGTAGAATTAACCAAATGAAAAATAGATACAAAAACTAACTGAAGAAAATCAGATATTAAAAACTGGAATGGGGTAAATGGAAGTCAATGACTCAACAAGAATCAGTCAAACTAAAAAGAATGAAAAAATGGAAGAAAATGTGAAATATCTCATTGGAAAAACAGCTGACCTGGAAAATAGATTCAGAAAAGGCAATTTAAAAATTATTGGTCTACCTGAAGGCCATGACCAAAAATAAGTGTGGATAGCATTCTTCAAGAGATCATCGAGGAAAACTGCCCTGATATTTTAGAAACAGAGGAAGGAATACTGATTGAAAGAATCCATCAATCACCTTTGGAAAGAGATCCCATAAGGAAAGCCTCAAAGAACATTGTTTCAAAACTTCAAAACTACAATCTCAAGGAAAAAAAAAATACTGCAATCTGCCAGACAAAAACAATTAAAATATCAAGGAGCAACAGTCAGGATTACCCAGGATCTGGCAGCTTCTACACTAAAGGATGAGGGTCTGGAATATCATATTGCAGAAAGCAAAGGACCTAAGATTACAAGCAAGAATTAACTACCTCGTGAGATTCAGCATCATCTTTCATGGGAGGTGATGGATCTTCAGTGAAGTAAGAAACTTTCAATCTTTTCTATTGAAAAAAAGCAGAACTAAACAGAAAATGTAATCTACAAACACAGGACTCAAGAGAATCATAGAAAGATAAACAGGGGAAAATGCATATCATCTAAAAGTTTAAACTGTTTACATCCCTACATGGCAAAAAAAATATCTGCACCTCTTGAGAACTATCCGTAACTTGGGCAGACAGAGAGGGCCTTCGAATGGATGGAGGGTATGGTTGTGAATGGACTCTGATGTAAAGATATCAAAGAAAAAGACATTAAGAAGTGGAAGCAGGTCTGTACTGAAAAAGGAAAAGGGAGGTATAATGGGACAAATGCTGCAAAAGACCTATTACAATTGAAAGAAAGGAGGGGCATGACACTTGATCTCATCAGTTTTGGCTCTAAGAGGGAATAACTTAATCATTTAGTTGGGCATAGAAATTTATCTCACCAGGAGCAGCTAGGTGGCACAGTAGATAGAGCAGCAGCCCTGAAGTCAGGAGGACCTGAGTTCAAATCTGGTCTCAGACACTTAACACTTCCTAGCTATGTGATCCTGGGCCAGTCACTTAACCACAATTGCCTCAGGGGAAAAAAAGAAATTTATCTAACCCTATAAAATAGTAGGAGAAAAAGGAAAAAAGGGAGGGGCAGGATAGAAGGAAGGGCAGAAAGAAACACTAAGGGGAAAAATAACAGAAGGAGGGGAGGGAAGGGGTGATAGAAGGTAATGTAGTAGGTGGGTTGGCTTAAAAAACACCACTAAGGACAAGGTGGAAAGAGAAAACAAAAGTATATACAAGGGAGAAAATAGGATGAAGGGAAATATAGAGCTGATAATTCTAACTGTGAATGTGAATGGGATGAACTCTCCCATAAAATGGAAGTGAATAGCAGAGTGGATTAAAAAACAGAATCCTATTATGTTGTTTACAAGAAACACATTTGGCACAGAGAGATATACAGAGTAAAGGTACAAGGTTGGAACTGAATTTATTATGCTTCAGCTGAAGTAAAAAAATGCAGGGGTAGCAATTCTGATATCAGATGAAGCAAAAGTAAAAATAGATCTTATTAAAAGAGATAAGGAAAGAAAGTAAATCTTGATAAAGGGTATTATAAACAATGAAGTAGTAACAATACTAAATGTGTATGCATCAGGTGGTAGTGCACCGAATTCCTAGAGAACATTTTAAGCCAGTTACAGGAAGAAATAGGCTGCAAATCTATTCTAGTGAGGGACATCAACCTTCCCTTCTCAGAATCAGATAAATCTAACCACAAAATAAACAAGAAAGATACTAAGGGGTTAAAAAAAATCCTAGAAAATCTGACTAGAGACAGAAAGGAATACACCTTTTTCTCAGCAGTACATGGTACATACACAAATATTGACCATGTATTAGGGCATAAAACCTCACAATCAAATGCAGAAAGGCAGAAACAGTAAATACTGCCTTTTCAGACCACAATGCAATTAAAAATAATATTCAGTAAAGGGGCAGAGACAGACTAAAAAAACCAATTGGGAATTAAATAATTCTTTAAAAATGAGTGGGTCAAACAATAGATCGTGGAAACAATCCATAATTTCATGCAAGAAAATGACAATGAGAAAATATACCAAAACCTGTGAGACTCAGACAAAGCAGTTCTTAGGGGAAATTTTATAACTCCAATTAACTACATGAATAAAATAGAGAAAGAAGAGATCAATGAATTGGGCATTCAACTAAAATGTGAGAAAAAGAACAAATTTTAAAACTCTAATTAAATACCAAATTTATGTAAATAAATTAAAAGTCTAATTTCTGAAGCTAAAAGGAGAAATTAATAAAATTGATAGTAAAAAAAAACCTATCGAACTAATTAAAAACAAAGAGTTGGCTGTATGAAAAAAAAAACCCAAGAAAATAGATAAATTTTTGGTTAATTTGATTAGAAAAAGAAGAGAAAAAAAACAAATCACCAGCATCAAAAATGAAATGGGTGAAGTTACCACCAATGAAATAGAAATTAAAGCAATAATTAGAAGCTATTTTGCCCAATTGTATTCCAGCAAATTTGACAATCTAACAGAAATGGATGAATATTTACAAAAATATAAATTGCCCCAATTAACAGAAGAGGAAATAAATTACTTAAATAGTCCTATTTAAAAAAAAAGAAATAGAAGAAGTCATTAATGAACTCCCTAAGAAAAAAATCCCCAGGGCCAGATGAATTCACAAGTGAATTCTACCAAATATTTAAAGAACAATTAATCCCAATACTATGTAAACTATATGAAAAAATAGGTGAAGGACTCCTGCCAAATTCCTTCTATAACACAAATATGGCATTGATACCTAAACCAGGAAGAGCCAAAAAAAAGAAAATTACAGACCATTTCCCCTAATGAATATTGATGCAAACGTCTTAAATAAAATATTAGCAAAGTGGGACAGTTAGATGGTACAATGGATAGAGTACCAGTCCTGAAGTCATGAGGATCTAAGTTCAAATTTGGTTTTAGATACTTAACTCTTCCTAGCTGTGTGACCTTACACAAGTCACTTAACCCCAATTGCCTCAGCAAAAAAAAAAAAAAAAATTAGCCACAGCGATTATACCAACTTTTCAGCAGAAGAATACACTATGACCAAGTTGGATTTATACCAGGAACACAGAGCTGGTTCAATATCAGGAAAACTATTACCATAATCAACCATATCAATAACAAAACAAACAGAAATCATATGATAATCTCAACAGAAGCAGAAAAAGCTTTTGACAAAATAGAGCCCCCATTCTTATTAAAAACATTAGAGAGCATAGGGATAAAGGGAGTTTTCTTTAAAATAATAAGCAGTATCTATCTAAAACCAACAGCAAGCATTATTTGTAATGGAAAGAAGCTGGATGCATTCCCAATAAGATTAGGCATGAAACAAGGATGCCCATCATCATCACTATTATTCAACATTGTATTGGAATATTGACTTTAACAATAAGAAAAGAAAAATAAATTAAAGGAATTAGAATAGGCAATGAGGAAATAAAACTATCACTCTTTGCAGATGATATGATGACATACTTAGAGAATCCTTGAAAACCATCCAAAAACCAACTAGAAATAATTCACAGCTATAGCAAAGCTGCAAGATATAAAATAAGCCCACACAAATCATCAGCATTTCTATATATTACTGACAAAGCCCAGCAGCAAGAGATAGAGAAAAATTCCATTTAAAATAGTGAAGACAAAATAAAATATTTGGGGTTCTACCTGCCAAGACAAATCCAAGAACTACATGAACACAATTACAAAACACTTCTACCACAAATAAAATCAGATCTGAACAATTGGATCCTAGAAAACCAGTCAAAAACCTACTGAAAACAATTAACAGGTTTAGCAAAGTTTCAGGATATAAAATAAACCCACACAAATCATCAGCATTTCTATATATTACTGACAAAGTCCATCAGCAAGAGATGGGAGAAAAAAAATTCATTTAAAATAACTGTAGACAAAATGAAATATTTGAGGGTCTACCTGCCAAGACAAACTGAAGAACTATATGAACACAATTACAAAACACTTCTCACAAAAATAAAGTCAGATCTCAACAATTAGAAAAATAACAATTGCTCATGGGTAGGCCAAGCTAATTTAATAAAAATGACAATTCTGCCTAAAGTGGTCTACTTTTCCAGTGCCATACCAATCAAACCGCCAAAAATTATTTTATAGAACTAGAAAAAATAATAACAAAATTCATGTGGAAGAATAAAAGGTCAAGAATATCAAGGGAATTAATGGAAAAAACTACAAAGTATGGTGGCTTAGTAGTATCAAACATAAAACTACATTATAAGTCAGCAATCATCAAAACCATTTGATACTGGCTAAAAAATAGAGGGGTAGATCAGTGAAATAGATTAGATACACACAACACAATAACCAAGGCCTATAATAATCTAGTATTTGATAAACTTCCAAAATCCAGCTTCTGGAATAAGAACTCACGATTTGACAAAACAAACAAACAAACAAAAAAAAACTATTGGGAAAACTAGAAAATAATATGTCAGAAATTTGGCATAGATCTACATTTCACACACCATACCAAAATAAGGTCAAAATGGGTACATGATTTGGGTATAAAGGATGATACAATAAAAAATTAGAAGAGCAAGAGATAATTTACCTATCAGATCTTTGGAGAAGGCAGTAATGTATGACCAAAGAAGAACTAGGGAACATAATAACAGATAAAATGAACAACTTGGGTTACATTTAATTAAAAAGGGTTTTTTTTGCACAAAGCCAAACAGAAACAACATTAAAAGGGAAATAAAAAGCTGGGGGAAAATCTTTGCTTCAATTGTTTCTGATAAAGGTTTCATTTCTAAAACATATGAAAAACTGTGTCAAATTTATAAGAATACAAGTCATTACCCAATTGATAAATGGTCAAAGGATAGGGACAATTTTCAGATGGTGAAATTAAAGTCATCTATAGTCATATGAAAAAATACTCTAAACCACTATTGATTAGAGAAATGCAAATTAAAACAACTCTGAGATACTATTTAACACTTTTCAGATGTGATGACAGGCAAAGATGATAAATATTGGAGGGGATGTGGGAAAACTGGAAGGTAATGAATTATTGGTGAAGTTGTCAAATGATCCAACCATTCTGGAGAGCAATCTGGAAATATGCCCAAAGGTCTATCAAACTGTGCATATTCTTTGACCCAGCAGTGCCACTACTGGGTCTGTATCCCAAGTAAATCATCAAGGAGGGAAAAGGACCCACATGTGCAAAAACGTTTGTAGCAAAAAAGAATTGGAAAATGAGTAGATGCCCATCAACTGGGGAATGGATAAATAAGTTGTGGTATATGAAGATAATGGAATAAAAATAATGAACAAGCTGATTTTAGAAAGACCTGGAAAGATTTACATGAACTCATGCTGAGTAAAACAAGCAGAACCAAGAATACAGTGTACACAAAAACAGCAAGAATGTATGATGACCAACTGTGAAAGACTTGATTCTTCTCAATGGTTCAGTGATCCAAAGCAATCCCAATAGACTTTGGACAGAAAATGCCATCTGCATGCAGAAAAAAGAACTACGAAGATTGAATGTAAATCAACACATGCTATATTCACTTCTTTTTTCTGTTTTTTTTCTCTTCCATGGTTTTCCCTTTTTGTTCTGATTTTTCTCTCTCAAAAGGATTCATAAAGCAGCGTGTATTAAAAATAAACTAAATGGATGGAAAAAAGGAAGAGCCTTCATTCTTAGAGGCCCAGGTGTCTTGAAGAGTATGAAGTGGCTTCTTGAAGCTAGAATGGCATCAAGCCTGGAAATGTGTTCATTCAAGTATAGTATTTGTCTTTGCTTACAGATATGCTTTAATGTTCCATGATGGAGTGAGTGCTGGTTTCAGAAGAAGAAGAAATAGGTTGAAATGAGAGCTCTACATGTTAGTGTTTGGGTAACTTTGGGCAATTATCAACAAGCTTTTTATTAAGCACCTGCTGGGTGTAAATCAGATCCTATGGGTAAATGGGGAATTCTCTGATTTCACTTTTTGTCTTTGAATCCCCAGTACCTAGGACAGTGCCTGGCACATAAAAGGAATTAAATAATTGCTTGTTAAGTCACATGAAAATCACATTAAGAGATGTGTATGAATAAGCAAATATGAGATATATTCACAGTAATGGGGGACAGGCACAAGGAAGGGACTAAGCACTTCTATAAAGCCTACTGTATGCCAGGCACTGTGCTAAGAACTTTAAAATATTAGCTTATTTGATCATCACAACAATCCTGCAAGGCAGGAGAATTGTTAAGAACTAGGGCTATCACTTCCCCTTCTGAGCTTCCATTTTATCCTCTTTAAAGTGAGAAGATCAAGCTAGATGGCCTCTGAAGTCACTTTCAGCTCTAACATTTTGTGATCCTATAAAGGAGGTATCAATTGTTCCTCATCCCCTTTATGGACTTCTTCAACTGTATGCACTAGAAATCAGAAGAAACAGGACTTGACACTTAAGAAACGGTTCTACAAAGCTATGTATGTCTTCAGTGTACTCTAGATCTTGAGATGCTATTAGACAAATATAAACACTTCTATTAGGGGACTCTTATTAAATGTCCCCAATATGCCCTTCACTACTCAATACAAGCCAACTATGTGAAAAAGTGAACACAAATACCCCAATAAGTTTCCAATTAGAAGAAGAGCAGGAAACTGAAGAAAATCTTTTGTAGTAAGTTTCTTCAATTAAGGTTTCATTTCTTGAATATACAGAGAACTCAGCCAATTTTTAAAAAAAAAATTAGGAGCCATTCCTCAATTGGTACATGGTCAAAAGATTTTAACACACAATCTTCAGAGGAAGAAATCAAAGCTACCAATTGTAGTGTAAAAATGTTCTAAATCGTGAATAGAGAAATGTGAATTAAAGCAACTTTGAAGTGCTTCCTCACAGCCATCAGTATAACAGATATATTTCTTGCTTTATCAATGGGTGATGCAAGGTGTGGAGAGAGGGAGAAAATGTGGAACTGAAACTAAAAATAAAATTCAAATTGAGAAAAAGAAAGCAATGCTTAAAAAAGGAAAGATCTGACAGCACCAATGAAAACTGGTTACTAAAAAAAAGTCTCTCATCTCAATGGAAAAAATTCTATTCCTGGAATGAAAAGCTTCAATCTTGTTATAAATTTGGAAGGAATTTCCTTCAAGCTATTTCCAGTGTCCCAGAACTAGTCACAATCAAAAGCTGAAAGAGAAAAAAGTTACTATTTTCAAAATTTCCAAAAATACTGTATTGCAATGAAAATTTTAGAGAAGAGTGATTCTCATGTTATTTCCAGAAAAACTCCCAAATGTTTCTCTAGATTCTACCTGTCTCCTCTGCTCTAGTATTTCTGGTTGCTTGCTGGTCAGCTCCACTGAGATTCTTTTGGTACCTCAAGAGTAAAAGAATAATCTTTCCTCCAGCTACCTTTCCCTTTCTATGGTTGCTTTCCACCCACATCCTTGTCATTAGTCAAGGTCACCTTTAATTTTTCCTCACCAACATCCATTTAATTACTCATTTCCATTCATTCTTCCTGTGAAGTGTTATTTAAATCACTTCTTTTCTGCTCTCACCCACAGTATTCTAGTTCAGACTCTCATAATACTTAGGCTGAAGTATTGCAAGAGTCTCTTAGCTGTTAGGTACCTAGCTCTGCCAAATTGACCTTCCTGAAGTATGAGACATAACATTTCCCTTTTCACCTGTTTAGAAGACCTGGTCCAGATTTTGGCTGCAATAACTGAGGGCCTCTAAGTCTCTCTGATCTCCCCCCTTCTCTCAAGGAGTTCAGAATCTCATTTTTACTTTTCTTTGCACCCTAACCAGAAAGCAAGCCACCTTCTACCACCGCTGCAGCCACCACCACCAATGCCGCCACTTGGTTCTCCATGCTCTCCTTTGGAAGGATGAGTGCAATAATCACTAGCTGGTGAATCTGCCTCTTTGTGCCAGCATTTGGTACCTCTCTAAGCTAGGGACTAAGGACTATTCCTGCTCCCCTCTGCTGAGGGTGGAACAATATTAAAGATGCTGCCAGGACTGAGTTCTAAATTCAGGAACAATCAACGCCTCTCATGCCAAGACTTTTACCCTCTGTTGTGGCCTAATAATGTCTCTCTGTGTTGGAGCCTGAGCCCTACCTGACATGGTTATTCTGTGGTATGGCAGGAGTTCTATGGGCACTACTAATATAGGAACCTGAGCAATGTCTTCTTGTGCTGGGAAGAGTATTAATATCAACCTCCCAACCTGTACCAGCACCACAGGTGACAGCATCACTTTGTATACCACGATAATGAGTCAATATGATGAGCCAGGGGTGCCTCAGGCAACTCACAACAGTTCTGTCCAAGCAAGCCAGAGCTTGGCTTCCACCTCCTGACAATGGTCCTCTCTGATACAAGATATTCGGCTTGTTCCCAGCCAGCCCTCACTGAGGAAACCAAGACTTCTGATGTTTTAGACTTACAAGGGGACCTAAAAAGGCAAAACCAGACCAGCTCAAAATCAGTTATACATGCTCAGGAAAAGACAAAAAGTGTGTGTGTGTGTGTGTGTGTGTGTGTGTGTGTGTGTGTGTGTGTATGTGAGAGAGAGAGGGGGGGGAGGGAGGGACTGAGACAGAAATACCATGCACCAAATGCAAGAGAGGGCATCCAGGGTCTGAGTTCTACATGGACCCTTCACTCTTCTACCTTCTACTAGAGGAGGGAGGGGAGGGATGAAAGAAGGGAGAGGAAGAAGGAGAGAAAGAGGAAGAGGGAGAGGGAGAGAGGTGAGGGAAAGAGAGAGAAAAAGAGGAAGAGGGAGAAGGAAAGAGAAAGAGGGAGAGGGAGAGGGAGAGGGAAAGGGAGAGAGAGAAGGAGACAAGGGGGGGAGGAAGAGACAGAGAATGAAAGTGACAACACACAGTTTCATACTGAGAGAGGAACCTGCTATTCTCCCTAAAAGTCATAAAGTGATTGTAGGTCTTCCTTTCCATATCCTCAACTTGGGAAATGACTATGGGTTCCTGGGAAAGACAAAAGAATACCCTGCACATCTGCTTCTCCCAGTGTTCTGAACCAACGAGTCCAGGAAAAGATTACAAGACAGAGCTCTCAGTGGCCCACCAAATACTACAAAGTCCTGAACAATTCCTTCAGACTACTCCCACTAGTCTTGGGCCTGGGGTGAGGGGAGGAAGACTTCATGTAGAATTATCATTTGGTAGGCTTGGTGACCATTACCACACTCCAAATGAAAAAATCATTCAAGTGGAATAAGCTATAATTTCCTGCAGTTATCTACAGTTCTACAGAGTGTATCTACCTTCATCTCAAGTTGCTGAATGGTCAGAAATAGTGTCCTTTCTAATCTCCCTGAGGTGATGGTAAATAGCCATCAATACAGAAGTATCATCAGAAGCATAAAGATCAAACAAGGATAATTTTCTTCCTCCACTGCCTCAACCTAACTTCACCACATTTCTCTGAACCAATCCTTTGTATTCAGGTGACCAGCAAGCGATATCAATGGCCCAAGCCTTTATTCCCATAAGTCAAATAAGTTTCCAGGTTGATTCCTATGTGTTTTGAGGAAAATGACTAACCCAGCACGAATGGAAGGGGATTGGTAGATCTTCCTCCTCCTCTTCTAATCCACCCAGCATAAGAATGGTCATATGTTAGTTCTCAATAGAACTCAAAACAACAATTTCTTATTTTTCTTCTTTCCTTCTGCTTTTTTCCCCTCCTAATTGTGTCCAAACTACCTCCCTCTTTCATCTCTACATTTTGCTTCTCAGGCTTCTTCCCACTCTTTGGTCAAATTGTATCCATCTGTGACTTCCTTACCCTCTAGGCCCCCTGGTCAGTCTTCAGCCATCATCCAATCCTACCTTCTGACTTTTCTGTTCATACTCCCAGGCTGATGTACATGACTAGAAATAACTGATGAAAAGGGATTAAATGCATCGACTATCAAATTCAGATTATTTAACTTTAACCTGGAACACAAAGCTGCATGATAATCCCTTAATTTTACTTTGACTGTTGTTCTGTTGTTGATTTGAAATGCTGTGACAATTCCAAACATCCTCATCATGTCTACTCCCCAAAAGAAATCTCTTGGCAGATGATCTTGCTCACTACTTAACTTATAAAAATTGGGATCATCCATTATGGACCTTTTCCACACCACAGCTAATCCCTCTAATTGTGCCCTTTCTATTATCTATAGGAGTTTACTGTTCTTTTGTCTCTTTTTCTTTAATAAACCATGTTAAGTCTGCTCAGCTGCTACCAGTGGGCGAATCTGGGTCACCTTTTTAAAAGCTATGAAGACTCCCCAACTAGTTCCCAACCTAGGTTTCCTAATCCAGCTACAGGAAAATCAGGGGTCAGAGCAGAAAACAGATGGTAGCTTTGGAAGAGTCAAGCACTATGTCAACTCAGTAGACCCATCTTGGCAAACTAACTATTGCCATATAAAAATTAAGATGGTAATACCTTATTTTAAATGATCACCATAAAAACTTGACAAAAAAGAAATCATTGTTGTTTAAGCTATAATCCTTTAAATGAGAAGCCTTTTCCCTCCCTTCCATATACTCCAGAGCTGACCATGAAATGATCTGTAGGATATTCCTGACACACTGAAATCCAGAGCAATAATTAGAAAGTGCTAGGTTTGGGCCAAGGGAGGTGAGGCACGAATGGCACAAAGTGGGAACTTCACCTGGAATGGGGCTATGAGAGAGAGAGAAAGAAAGCTCCAGGATATATCAAGGTTGCTAAACTGCAGAGAGAATGGTCATTCCTGGAAAGATGAGGATGGAGTAGGGGCCACAGATGTGTCCCTAGGTAAGGAAGTATACCACAGTGCAGTGTTGTTGGCATTCTGAGTCCTAGAAGCAAAATAATAATTCCTCTGCCATAATTAGAGCAATACTGAAGCAGATGAACCATCCATTACCTTGCTCTGTGCTATAATCACAGACTTTCCATTGGAAGTGGTTGAAAAAGTGATATTCTTGTGAGAATATCAAATGCAACACTCCATTCAAGTCAGGAATCCTATCTGTAACTTCTCCAAGAAGCCGGATCTCTCTACCTCATGAAGCAAACCATTTCATATTCCATCTCCCCAGATAAACAACATACACATATGCAATGCATCACACCCACACCCACACCCACCCAAACCTCTAGATATTAGAAGATCAGAAGGCTAGGGTTTATCTACTTGTTTTATTAAGCAATCAGGAAGTAGAAATGACAACTAATTGACTCAAGGAATAAATGGCACTTCATCAAATGGTTAAATGTAAAAGCAAATGCTCCATTCAGATCCTTATTTCAGGAAACTTCTGATTCCCTGATTGAAGGCTTCAGAGCATCTGTGGCTCATTAAGCACACCTGACATGCTCATATGGGGAGCTTAGCCATGCATGGTGGCTTGGAAGCAAGCAACAATCAGCAGAGCAGCAGGTTTCTACATTTGTGCTGCCAGAAATCTCCTTTGTTAGCTGGGTCGCTAAGTTTTCAGTTCTCCTGGTGCATGCAGAGCGCCAAAATGGAAACAAAAACTCACATTGATTTCTCTGATTTGAGAAGTATTCAGCAGGAAGGACCAGCTGCAACTATGCAGTTTCTCCCAAGTCTTCCTTTCCCACCGTCGCCTATCTCAATTCTGGTCTTAATGCTTTTCTATTACTTTTATTATCCTGATCACAAAATGCCTGGATGGCAGATCCATCTTTGCTCCTTAGGAGAACAAAGCCTACTGCAGTCTTCTTTCTTTTGATTTCTCTCAACACAGCAGGGCCAGGCAAATTTGAGAGACACTGAATCCAACAGAAAGGAGAAGGGAACAACTTCCAAACCAGTGACCATTCAACAAATCAAAGAGGAGAAAAGTGAGGTCCACAGAACATTAGCTATTTAAGATGAAGTGGATTGACTTTTCCAAAGACAACTTCAATCTTAACACTCCATTAAAAAGATAACAATAGGATGAATGATAATCCTAGTAGCTGATATATACCTAAGACTTTTAATTAACTGTTTTTGGTTATTCTTAACCTCACAGACAGGATCAAACACAAACATTTACATACACAAAGTAACTGCTGCAGTCAACAGAAAAGAGAGACCTATTGTCATTTTCATTTTTGGGGTAATTATTGCTAATCTGATAGGTGGAGGGAGAAACACAGAATTGTTTTATTTTGTATTCCTCTTAGTTTACAACAATGAAGACAGTTGTATGTGAAACTGCCAGTCTCATTATCTTCTCTTCTAAGTACATAGTTAATTTAACATATTAGATTTAAAGCTATTTTCCTTGCTTATGCTGCTCTCAAACCCTCTTTTTGATCTTTTTTTTGAATTTTCTCTAAATGCCTCTCTGAAATCCTTTCATTTCTTACTTTTTATTTTGCCATCAGTAGTTCCCTCTTGTAGACAGTACTCACTTTTTCCCTCTTCAGAACAAATTCAAATTCAACAAGTCCACATATGGATCATGTCTGAAAATATAGGACTCATTCTGCATCTCTAGTCCATCACCTCTCTGCAAATAGGGGGGAGGCATAATTCATCTTTATTTCTTTTATTTATTTTTTAATTAAAGCTTTTTATTTGTATAACATATGTATGGGTAGTTCCCCAGCATTGATCTTTACAAAGCTTTCCATTACAAATTTTACTCCCAGTCCCCTCCCCTCCCCTAGATGGCAGGAAGTCCACTACATGTTAATAATGTTGAAATACTTGACAAGTTGTGCAAGAAAAATCCTATCTACAAGAAAAAAAATCAGAGAAAGGAAACACAATGCAAGCAAACCTCAATAGAGATCATCTTTATTTCTTTGGAGCCTCAATTGGTCACTGAATTGATCAAAGTCCTTAAGTCATTCAAAATTGCTTTTCTTTACAATGCTGTAGTCATTGGAAAAATTGTTTCCCTGGTTCTAAAAATCACTTTGCATCAATTCATGCAAGCCTTGAGAATTCTCAGAATCTATCCCTTTCATCATTTCTTATGGCACAATATTATCCCATTACATTCATATGCCATAATTTGTTTGGCCATTCCACATCTGATGAACAACACTTCCTTAGTTACTAGTTCTTTGATGTAGGAAAAAAGCTGCTATGATTATTTTTATACAGATAGGCCCAATCCTTCTTTCATTTCTTTGGGTGGTATCTGGAAGTAGGTGAAAAAGTGTGCACAACTGAATTTGAATTAATTTTGGGAATTAGTTTTTAGAATGTGTGCACTATTTCTTAGCTCTACCTACAGTGCTTTAGTATGCTTGTTCTTCTATAATCCCTCCTATAGCTGTCATTTTCATTTTTTGGTAATCATTGCCAATCTTATGGGTATGGAGGGGAAACTCAGTTATTTTATCTTGCACTGCTCTTATGATTAGTGAGTTGGTGCATTTTCCACGTGTTGAAAGCTTGTTTTTCTTCTATTGAAAATTGCATTTTTATATACTTTGACATTGTATCTGTTGAGAAATAGTTCTTATATATTGAAATCAAATTCCTATATATCTTGGGTATCAGACCTTTACCTAAGAAATATATTTAAAAGATTTTTCTCAGCTATTTTTCCTCTAATTTTAGCTGCATTGATTTAATTGTTCAAAGGTTTTTCCATTTTATACTATCAAAACCATCCATTTCATTTTCTATGATCCTCTCTACTCACTGTTCTATCCAACAACCCTTTTCCTATATATAACTGTGAAAAGTATCTTCTTGCCTGCGTGGCTAACATGATATAACAATTACATCTAAATTAAATACTATTTGGAACTTAATGTGGTACATAATCTGATGTGTTTCTTATTATTTTTCATTATTTGCCTATAGATCCTCGATCATTTGTTGCTACAGAAGAACTTTGGTTTTTTTTTCTAACTTCATAAAATATCTCTGATACTTTGATATGGCATTATACAGATAAATTAATTTGGTAATACTTTATTATATTGGCTCCATCTAATGATGGGTAATTAATAACTACTTATCTAGGTCCATCTTTATTTCTGCAATGACTATTTTGTAGTTATAGTCATATAATTCCTGTCTCTTGGAAGCTGGAATCCTAAATATTTTATATATTCTATGGTTATTTTGAATGGAATTGCTCTTTATCTCTTCCTGTTGAGTTTTGTTGATAATATACAAAAGGCTGATTATGTATATAGCCTCAATCAATCAACATTTATTATGGGTCTACTATATGCCAGGCACTATGTGGAGATACAAAAAAAGGCAATAGACAGTCCTGACTCCCAAGGAGCTTACAATCCAATGAGGGAGACAATATGCAAATAAACATATATACAAAGCAAGTTATATAAGGATAATTAGCAAAAAAATAACAGAGGGAAGACGCTGGAATTAAGAAGAATTGGAGAAGGCTTTCTGTAAAAAGGGGGATTTTAGTTTGGACATAAAGGAAGCCAGGGAGATCATTAGTCAGAGCAAAGGTGGGACAGAGTTCCAGGCATGGGGAACAGTCAGAGACAATAGCCAGGGATCGGAGACTGAGTATCTTGTTCCTGGAATAGTTAGGAAGTCAAGGTCACTGATTAAAGACTAAGTATTGAGAAGTAATGTTATAAGAAGACTGGAAAGGTAGCAAGGAACTGGGTTGTGAAGGGTCTTGCAAGCCAAAGAGAGCATTTTGGATTTCTTCCTGGAGGCAATAGGAAGCCAGTGACCTGTACCTTAGGAAACTCACTTTAGTGGAGCAATTGATAGATTGAAAAAGAGATAAACTTGAAGCAGGCTTCCGCAGTGAACTACTGCAATAATCATGGCATGAGGTGACGAGGGACTGCACTAGAGTGGTGGCAGTGTCAGAGGAGACAAAGAGGACATATTCTAGAAATTTTGCAAAGGTGACGTTAGTAGGCCCTGGTGACAGCTTGGACGTGAGAAGCATGAGAAGTCTAGGATAACTTCTAGTTTGTGAACCTCAAGGAATGGGAGGATGGTGTTGCCCTCAAATGTAACAGAGAAGGGGGGAGGTAAGGAGGGCATAATGGGAAATATGATTTTAATTTCAAACATGATAAATTTTAGGCAGTTACTAGGAGGTCCAGATAAAGATGTCTAAAAGGCAGTTAGATATGCAAGATGGGAGATCATCAGAGAGACTGAGACAAAAAAGGTAATTTGAGAATCATCAGCAAAAATTCTAATCAACTTGTGATCAAGAGATCCATCCACATCCAGAGACAGAACTATAGAGACTGAATGTGGATGAAAGCATAGTATTTTCACATTTTTGTTGTTATTTGTTTGGCTGGTTTTTTTCTTTCATCTTTTGATTTTTTTTCTTGTGTAGCATGATGAATATGGAAATATGTTTAGAAGAACTGCCCATGTTTAACCTATATCAGATTGCTTGCTATCTTGGTGAGGGGGGAAAGAGGAAGAACAAATTGAAACACAAGATTTTGCAAAGCTGAATGTTGAAAACTATCTTTACATGTATTTGGAAAAATAAAAAGCTATTAACATTTTTAAAAAGATTCATCAGCATAGGTGTGGCGATTAAATCCATGGGAGCTGATAGATCACCAACTGAAACAGCATATAGGGAGAAGAGAAGAGGGCCTAGGACAGAACCCTTTTCCTTTAAGCACCAAAATGCTACATAAATCAGAGGATATATATTAACTAATGGTAGTAATTTATTGTTCATGATACTTTTCAGCATTATATAGTTTTATTTTATCTCTTTTAATTGTGTCTATTTTTACTGGTGCTTTGAGATTATTATTACTATTACATTTGAGTTTATCTGAAGGAAGAATTCTCTTTTGAACTCTTTATATGAATATTTTGTTTTAAATGTGCTTCCGATAAAGCAAAACAAAATCTATTTTTGGATTCTACTTTCTAATTCATTGCACTGCTGTAAGTTTATTGCATTCCCAAAAGAATGGAAAATAAAGTTTATTCCATTGCCAAACACATTTCCCTCAATCATATCCTCATATTTTTCTTTCTTTTTCATCCTCCCCCTTCCCAATCTTTACAAAATTGAGGGTAGCATAAGATTAGCAATGTGACTGAGACCAGTAATCTGTAATTGAAAGAATCTGTTTCCACTCCACTGTCTTTTCTGTGTTCCTGAGATCCAGAACCTAATCACCGGTCCTTTACTTATTTTCAATATTCCCTCTAAAATTAATTTTCTGAAATTTAAGTTTGCTTCCATAGTGACTTCCCTCCGTAACTCATTTCTTTTTGTTAAGCCTCTTTCTTCTCTTTCCCCATTCCCACCTGTTCTGGGTTGATTTTTTAACATATTTCTACACAAGGGGTGTGTGTGTGGGTGTGTGGGTGTGTTTTCAACCTTGTTATGGTGACTGACAAAAAAGGCAGTTCCAGATGAACATATGATTTTATCCTTTTCAGTTGGTTTCAAAAAAAAACCACGTTGAATGGGCTGATGTGATAGAGGGATGCAGTTGCCATGGAGCATGGATCCACCAGAATTCCAGTAAGATTCTCTTAAGTTGTCAATCAAATGCATCATCAAGTGGTTAAAAAAAAGATTTACTACCCATCCCACATAGTTGGGATCTGAACAGTCTAGGGGAAAGTTAAAATGCTAATGAAACTTTTCTGAAGAT
Organism: Myrmecobius fasciatus; assembly: GCA_023553655.1. Classification (NCBI taxonomy): domain Eukaryota; kingdom Metazoa; phylum Chordata; class Mammalia; order Dasyuromorphia; family Myrmecobiidae; genus Myrmecobius; species Myrmecobius fasciatus. The sequence goes on from JAJPUD010000975.1 coordinate 153,568, forward strand.
TTTCAAGTTGCTTAGATGTTGTCTTAGAATTTACATCTTGCAGGATATAAGAAATAGAATTTAATTATCAATTTTCATTTTAATTTCAGGTGGCTAATAACTTTTATAAACCTCTCAAGCATGGATCTCATAATTTAGGACATCATTAAAATTTCTGGTTTATAATTAATCACCCATCAAAAGTATTGGTGTTAGCTCATGCACCTTCTATAAGATTTTTATCTCACTAGCTATTCATCATGTTAAGGGAAGAGGTGGAGTTAGGAGCAGTGGATTAGTTAACATCATTCATTCCTCATCAGAGTGTAAAGTGGTATTTCTCAGCAGGAAAACTACACTACACTAAATTAAGAACAACAACAAGAAGAAGACAACAGCATGACCAAATTCTCTGAATAGTAAATTAGCAAAACACAATTTTTTAAATTCCATGCCTTTCAAGGATACTAGTATATCACACACTTTCCAAAAGCAAGAATCAAAGAAATCAAAGCTACCAATTTGCTTCTTCCTTCTAAATTGAAAACTAGTATTTGTGAGGAAAAAAGACAGAGAAATTGGCTTTATCAAGTCCCATGGATAAGTAGACCAAACTCCCACTGGGTTTTATTTCCAAGACTCAAATCAAATCAAAGAGACACCATGGAGCAGTGGCAAAGAGCATTGAACTGGAAGTTGGGAATACTTGGATTTGATTCCAAGCTCATAATTTTTTTGTCCTTCATCGAGGAAGCTTTATTGTGCAATCATTTATCCCTCTCCATGTCAAACACCCCAATGACTGCAAAGTTTATGTAAGCTACCAAACACCTCCTAAAACAGAGCATACAAAAGATCCAGGTTTTAGGAGGTCAGAATAGAAGGAAGTGGATAAGGGGACATAGGAGATGAGTGAGAGCTGTCTTACACATCTCCCTCCAGGAATCAAAACATTTCATTTTGCTTGTTAATTTACTGTAGAAAGACTAAGTTTCAAGTATTTACTTTCCAGGGCCTACAAATTGGTGATGTGATCTCTGTGGCTTGCATCATTAAAAGGAACACCCCCACAAATGGTATCAGAGATCTAATTAAATATTAGAGTATTAAATGGAAAATGGATTGGAGAAGGTATAAACTAGCTAGAAAAACAGGGAAATCAATAAAGTGGAGACTGCGACCTTCTACATGAAGGGACTGAACTAAAATGGTAGTGGAGGGAGCACAGAGAAATGCCATGCTATAAATATATGTCTATGACTTTGAATATCAGAAGTTGACTCTTAGGTTAGGGCCCTTAGCTCTTCTGGAAGCATTAAGGCTAAGAAAACATCAAATGTAGGACAGGCTTTATCTACGTTGTCAAAATACACAGTAGGATTATACATATTTATTACTCTAATAACTTCAAATGAGTTTTCAGATGTTAGGGAACCCTAGGAAGTCACTAAGATCCATATTCATTCCAACATTTTAAATATACATGTGGACAGATTTCAGATTTCTATGTTCAATGCTGAGATAGATAAAAATTGTAAAACAGTTGCTGCTCTCAAAGGGTATCAATAAAGAGAAAATATTTTTACTTGGGCTCAGTTGCTCAAGATCCCACAGAGTTAGGATCTGAAGCCAATTCTTTGACTGGAAGGCCCTAAATGCTGTAATCTAGAATACTGCCATATTTTACTGATATGGAAATGGAGGTTAAGATAAGTGAAATGACTTAACCAGAGTCCTGATGCTAGGAAGAGGCAGAAGTGTGATGATAGCTATCTTCAAAGGTACAACAGGGCAGCATGGTATGGTGTAAAGGACTAGATTTGAAGTTAGAGAAATTGTGTTTGAATGCTGGCTTTGCCATCTACTATTTGTATGACCTAAGGCAAGTCAACATGTCACCTCTGTGTGCCTTAGTTTCCCTCTGGACTACATGACCTTTAAAATCCTTTCCAGCCCTTGAGCAATGATCTTATGACTGATTCATTAGGCCATTACTCCTGTTTCTTCTCCCATACTCTGAGCTAGGGCATCCCTTCTTGAGGGATTAGAGAGGCACTGAGAATGGAGACAGGAGGACATATTGGGAAGACATGTGCTAATAAAGTAGCAAGGTAATAGAGATGTGAGGACTGATATGAGGAATGCCATAGAGATGGAACTGACCAAACTTGATAATTGACTGGCTATGAGGAAACCCCAAAATAATGAATAGAGAAAATCAGGTAAATGGTGAATGCCACACAGAGAAATCATAAAATCTTAAGGAAAATTTGGTTTAGGGGTGCAGATAAAATTGAATCTTGAGAAAAATAATAAATCTCATGACTGGTCTTCCTTCATCCTCCTATATCAATGCCATAATCCCTTATGTAATCCCAGAATCATTATGAGATATAGTCACTACCAATTTAGGATGTAAACAGTATATCTTGGGCACAATTCTGTTTTTCTTGGGGTTGATGAACTGTTTGCTCTTTCCTTTATCAGTATCAAAACGCATTTGGTGGCCAGGGTCGGGAGTATGTAGGACCATGGACAGAGCAGAGGTGAGGAGCCCAAAAAGGAAGTGGACTTAATAATTTGGCTTTATTGGCCCTGAGCGCTAATTCACTGAAGTAGACAAAGACAGCCATCCTACCAAAATGCCAATGCACTCTGGAATGACTACTGTTGCATTTGCTCCCTGGTCTAACACAAACAAGCCTGGTGAGCTTAAATACATCATTTCTTTCTCTGCAGAAATCCTTGACAATGAGGCAGTGGATCTGAAAGCTCTTCCCATACTTTAAAGCCTTACATGAGAGGCACTAAGATAAGGTGGTGGAGGGCTGGTCTTAGAATCCAGGAAGACTTGGATTCAATCCTTGGGTCTGACAGTCACTGACTACAAGCACTTCACTTAATTTCTTAATGGCCCCAGACAATTCCCTGGGACATTTGTCCTTGAGTCTTTTCAATCATGTAATGTTGTTGTTGATCTTATTTGGGGTTTTAGTTACAGGTGAAATACCCATCAGCACCAGGGAAAATAGTTTCCATACAAGGAATTATCTAGGCTGATGAAATCAAAGAGATGAATTTTGAAAATCCCATTCCTATATAAGGTTCAGTGTGTTGTATGAGACAAGTGGTGAAGTGTGGCAGTGAGACTCAGTTTCCCCATCTACAAAAGAAAGGACTAGATGCTCTTGAAGGTCCCTTTCAGTTTTCACCCCTATACTCCAACAACCTTATATTAATAACACTAATCCGTAGGCTTTAGGAGACTGTCTAGTTTTCATGGAGCTATCATAGCCAGCATCTTATTTGATTTCTGCCAGATGTAGACTATGTATCTTCTCATCACTGCTGTTCTCCTGAAGCACGGGCTTGGTGATAATACAGGTCTTTTTGAGCTTTGAAAGTATTTAAAAAGAACACTACAATAGAAGGAATGGCTTTTTTTCTTTCAAAATGATAACTCAGTGTTCAAAGGAAGTGACACTAATGTTTTCCCAGCAAATCCCTTTTGTAAATTGCTCTATTACCCCCACAGCCCAGGGTTTTAAACAAAATAAAGGGAAACAAAGAATATCCTGATTTATATTTATAGGATATATCCATCAGTGTCAGCGGCCTTTTCTGGAGTTAGAGAAAGAAAAATCTATTCCCTGTCAGAGATATGTTTTCTCAAAACTAAACTTGTTAGTAACAAAACTTACTAGCATAAAGGTTTAAGCCAGATCCTGGCAGGATCAGATAAGGACACAATTAAGGTGCTGAATTAAGCTTTTACCAAAAATCGTGGGTGGGATTTAGAGAGGGCAGCAGTCCCCTACTCACAGGTGATCAGAATTGGAAGGCACTTCAGAGAACACGAGCTCAGCCTTCGACTGGTTCTACTTGGCCCCAAAGGGTAGAAAACTACAAATAATGGGGAGATTACAAAGAGACAAACTGAGTTTGGAAGTTGGAGGGGAAATTCCTAAAAGTCAGAACTGGCCCAAAGTGTAACTGGCTGTTGAGGGAGGGATGGGCTGTTTCTCAGTAGAGGCTCTGAGCAGAGGCTGTGTGACCACTTGGGCAGGGGAATCATGCAGAGACTATTGTTCAAGGAGGGGTCAGACTTGCTGGTTTCTGGGATTTTTTTTCCAACTTTGAGATTCTGAGACTGTGAGTGATTGCCACAGGAGGCCAGTTGGTGTGACCTGCCTCCGCTAACAGAATTAAAGCAATACAAAATTGTCAATTTATCATCCTCAGACACAAGAGAGAATGTAGAATCTTGGTGTTAGGGCAAGAATATCTCCTCCAGGAGTTACTTCCACTTATGCTAGAGCTCTCTGACTGAGGGAGTAAGTTCTCAGGGCTGAGGGCTTTATGCTCTGGGGTCAAAGCAGGGAAGAGGCAAAAAGCCACTCAACAGACATGAAACTGTGAGAAACTTTATCCATTAGATGGACTGTTTCCTTTGCACTTGGAATAAGGATGATGACACATCCTCTTTTCCTTGCCCCGTTCATACAACTCTGTTCTATTCCAGGCACTGTATTTTGGAATGGATGTTGACGAGGACACTGAGGCAGTGGGGAGAGAAAGAACTGAGTTTAAATCTAGCCTCAGACATTTATTAGCTGCATGATCCTGGGCAAGTCACCTAACCCAGTTTGTCTCAGGCTCCTCATCTATAAAATGAGCTGGAGAAGGAAATGGCAAACAGGATCTCTGTCAAGAAAATCTGACACGGGGTCACAAATAGTCACACATGACTGAAACAACTGACAAATGAAATCACCTAAACTCTGTCTCAATTTCCTCATCAATAAAACAGAAAACTACCAGCACCTACTTCACAGGGTTGTTATGAGGATAAGATGAAATATTATTTTCAAAGCTCTCTGTAAGCATTAACGCACTATAGAAAGGATAGCTGCCATTGTTATCGTTGAGAAGCTCGATGACATCCAAAGTATGGTGGTCAGGATGGAGAGAATCCAAAATCCTTGCAGTGAGAATTGATTCAGGAAACTAGGTAAGTTTAGTCTGGAGAAGAGAAGACTCAGTGGTTGACAGAAGAAAAGTTTACAAGTATTTGAGGTACTGAAACAAGGAAGGACTAGATGTAAAACTTGCTTATTCCAAGCATTGAAACAAATAAACGTTCATTAAGGACTTACTAAGTGGTAGCCATAATTCTTACCATTGGAGTTCCTGTTCTCTAGGAATTTATATTCTGGAGAAAAAAAACATATGCAACAAAAAGTAGAGTAACACACACAAACACAAAGTCCCCAATGATGCAAGGTGTTTCAAAAGTTTTAAATTGCACAAAGATTTTTGGGACATCATGTATCCAGCAGTTTGAGGGTGGGAATTAGCATTAGTAGCTTAGAGGGATCAGGAAAGTTTCATGTAGGAGATGGCCCCTGAGATGAACTTTGAAGGAAGCTAGGGATTCTAAAAGGCAGAGGTCAAAGAGGAGTGCATGTTCAGGGGACATCAAATAGGCCAGTTTGGTTGAATTGTAGGGTGTGGAAAGAAGAATAAGGGGTAACTAGCTTGGAGAGGCAAGCGGGAACCACAGCATGAAGGGTTTGCAATGCCAAACCAAGAGGCTTGATTTGATCCTCAAAGCAATAGGGAGCCACTGTAGCTTCTTGAGCAGGGGTGATATATATGGTCAGATTATGATTTAGAAAAATTGTTTCTGCAGCTATATAGGGTGTAGATTAGCTAAGAAAAAGCCTGGAGACAGGAAGAGCAATTGGTAAGCTATCTTACCAAGTGAGAGATGATGAACTGGGCCAAAACTAGGCAGGTGATGATATAAGTAGAAAGAAAGGAACAGATCCAAGAGATGTTGCAGAGATAGAAGTGAATGGATATGGAGTGTGATGAAGAGTCAGAAATGACTTCAAAGTTGTGAACCTTGGTGATTGAAAGACTGGTAGTGTTCTCAAAAAATAGATGTTAGGAAGTGGGAAGTATTTGGGAGGGAAATAATGATTTCTCTTTTAGGCATGTTTAGTTTAAGATACCTATGTTATATTCTGTTGGAAATGTCCAGGAGACAGCTTGTAATAAGGGTCCAGAGCTCAGGAGCGAGAATGGGGCTGGATATATAGAACTTGGAAGTCACATGCTTAAAGATAATTGAACATATGGGTACTGATGAGGAAAGAGGACGACACAGAGAAAGAAGAGACTAGGATGCAGAGTAGATAAAGGGATGGGGCATGGAGGTTAATGCATAGCAAAGGAAGATGAGAAGGAACAGAAAGACAGATAAGGACAAGAATCATGAGGATTTGGTCAAGAAAATCCAGAGGGCATTTCAGGAGAAGAGGTCTGTCAACAATGTTGAATGCTATGGAGAGGTCAAGGAGGAGGGCTGAGAAAAAACCATTAACCATGACAATATATTATTGCTAACTTGGAAAAGAACATGTTTCAAACCAGTTCCAATTGTTCAGTGAAGAAAGCCA
>JAJPUD010000975.1:160110-194746 GCA_023553655.1 Myrmecobius fasciatus
TTCCTTTCTCTGATTTTTTTTCTTGTAGATACGGTTTTTCTTGCACAGCAATGATAAGTGTGGAAATATGTATACATATATTCGATTTGTCAAGTATTTTAACGTAATTAACATGTAGTAGATATCCTGCCATCTAGGGGAGGGGTGGGGACTGGGGGGGAATTTGTAACAGAAAGCTTTGTAAGGGTCAATGTTGAAGAATTACCCATACATATGTTTTGCAAATAAAAAGCTTTAATAAAAATAAATAAATAAATAAACTTTGAAAAGAACAGTTGCAATTGAATGATGAGGTTGGAAGCCACAGGAAAAGGCACTGGGAAGTGAGATGTTGAATATAGACAAGTTTTCCTACGAGTTCCAGCTTTTGAAGGGAGGCCAGATCTAAGATACAAGGGTAATAGAGTCAAGTGAGGTGTGTGGGTTTTTTTTTTAAGAAGGTGGGAGGCCTGAGCAAGTTTGCAAACAGCACAGAAAGAGCCAATTGAGCTAGATAATGAAGAAAAAGAGAGACGATGGGATTTTTGTCTCGGAATCCATCAAGGAGATGGGATGGGATGGGATGGGATCAAGAGTACAGATGGAAGGATGGTATTGCTAAGAATAAAGAACACTTTTTCATGAGAAAATGTAATAAGAGGAGAGAATATGTGAGGAGGTCAAGGGGTTTTAAGATGTAGAGTAGGGAGAAAAGCAGAGCTCAGGAGAAATGCCCTTTATTTTCTCAGGCAAGTATGAGGTGAGGCAGAGAGAGTAAGGAAAGGGGATGGTAGGGGAGGACAGAAGAGGGCTGAAACAGTCTCTTAAAAAGACTGATTCAGAATTAATCAGTGAAGAATAGAAGGAGTAAAGGGCCAGTTTAGACTAGATAACAAATGTGTGGTGGACCCAGCATAACTGTGCAATTTCCTCTAGAAACAGGTAAATAGGAGAGAAGGAGAGATGTGGGTATAAATTCAGGGTTGGGTTCAGATGAGGCGCGGCTGGTGAAAGAACAACTGTGCAAATTATTCAAATACTGAGGACAACACACGGTTAACTCCTTTAACTCTAGGAGAAAAACTAGGAAGAGAAAAGCAAAGCCAAAATAGAGGTGGTGAGCTGGGAAGGTCACTGTGAGGACAAAGAAGTTTCTGGGGAGTACAGCACAGGGAAAGATGGAATGATAGGAGGGATAGTCAGACAGGCATTTCAGAAATATGGCACATCCATGAGGTTACAGGCAAGATCAAGGGTCTGAGCCTCCTTGTGTGTGGCTGAGGTCCACCTCAGGAGGAAACTGTGAGCCAGAACATTAAAAACTCAGAAATACTGAATCACTACAGAGATAAAAAAAAATTGGCTTCCATAAGTCCCAACTTAGAAGCAGCTGGTATCTTTCCTAGGCTCAGTAGTATCTGGCATTCAAAGAGATAAGGAAGACTTTGGACAAAACTCAGCTGCTTGCACAGATCATGTGCATAGCTCCTCATAGTCCCTTATGGGATATATATATTTTTTTCATTCAAAGTCAAGTGGTGGTACTTCAGCTCCTCCCTAGACATTTCACAGGATTTGGGGAACTAGAAATCAATGACCTAGATACCCCACTGACTACCTACAGAAAATCCTCAAAATGACTTGGTTAAAGTCAGACAAGGGAGAGAGGCAAGATTCAAACCCAAGACTCCTGACTTTGCATGAAAAGCTTATTCAAAAGACAAAGGATTTTTCATCTAGTTCTACAGCTTAACTTTAGCTCTTTGGATTCCTGTCCCTGTCCTGTCTTTCTAGATGAATAATGCACGTGTCTTTGGATAGTCTGAGAATTAGACAAAGATCCGAGCTAACATCCTCCAGTAATTGTTTTTATTCGTATTTCAGATCAGACCACCCAAGAAGATAAAATGCTACTCATTGAAAAGCTCCATAGTTGCTTTCTAATTTCACATCTGTAGTGTGGTAGAGACAGCATTGGCTTTGGAGTCCTAGGGTAGGTCAGGGGTATGTGGGTCCAATATGGTTTCATATACTTACTAGATGTGTGATCTTGGCCAAGTCACTTAATTTCTGCTTCTCTTTCCTCATCTGTAAAATGAGATATTAATAGCACCTTCCTTGCATGGTTGTTAAGTGACTAAAATGAGATTATATACCTAAAGCGCTTTTGCCAATTTTAAAGTGTTATATAAATGTCAGGTATTACTATTAAATACTCATAAATTCTGTCCCATAGTACCAACCCTGAGAAATCAGGAAATTCATTCCACTTAAGAATATGTCCCTCCCACATTTCTCAAAAGAAGGCACTTTTTTTTTAAACAAATGAGCTGTTACATCATACTGAATGTTTGCAAGACATCCGACTCACACAGGTTCACACTAGAAAGACCTTGTCCCTGGCAAAATGCATGATGGGATTTGAAGGCGATTACTTTTCTTTTAGCAACAAAATCTAGAGAGATTTTTTTGATTAGGATGATTTTCAGAAACTTCTGGTGGTAGTGTGGGTGTGGAGTGCACTGACAGTGCTGGAGTGCTTTATGATTCCAAAACTGATCTCAGAAATTGTGAACCCATGTTATTTGGAAGGGATTGAGTTTGCAGTGAAATTGATAGAGACAAGATTAATGGATAAAGTGAGAAAAGGGAGGAGATGAGTAAAATCTTGAGCTTACATTACAGAGCAAGCAATGTACCCCTTCACTATTGTCAACCCACATATTTCTGTATGAGACTGGAGCGCATGTGATTTACTTATTTTGTCATAGTTTCCTGGATGTTTTTAAGAGATTCCTTTTGACCTTCACTTTCTCCTACTAAAAATCCCAAGGCAGAATTGTCTTGACTTACAGACTTCATTCTCTTTCCCCCTAATTTCCTTCTTCAATTCAAATCCCTGGAAATCCAGGAACCACACAAGTAGCCAAGCAGCCATTACCTTAGCGATCAGTTTTATTTCAATGGCAAAGTTGACCTTAAGGTGAAAGAATTTCAAGAGTTTAACATTAAGAAGACAGAAGGAATTGCTGCAACATACAAGGATATCATTGTGCATAGAGTTCTTCCATTTTTCAACTTCAACCACATGTTAGGAAGGAGAGAATGGGTACATTCTACTTGGAAACAATTCTATTTTTACCATTCTGTTATTAATCACAGCAAAGTGAATTTTTTTTCCTGAAGGATTATTTGGAGGGGGGAATGGCAGGGGAGAGAAGGAACAGAGAAAAGAGGGAAAGAGAGAGGAGAGAAGTAAGAGAGAGAGAGAGAGACAGAAACAGAAAGAAACAGAAAGACTGACAGAGAGATAGGAAGACAGAGATAAAGACAGAGAGAATGAATGAGAATAAGAATGATTTAGGCTTTCACATATAATAGGGAAAAACAAAGACCAGTTCAATTCTTTTGATCTAAGCAGAGCTTATGAGATTTACTGTCCATGTGGAGAAAGGTACAGCTTGGGAGTAGAGCTAAAAGAAAAGCAGGAGCTCTCTGGTGACATAAAAGGAGAAAAGCCTTCAACTGAGAAGAGCCTTGGGACCTGTGACCTATAGCTCTGAACATTTGGGAGGGAGGAGACAATGAAATTGCCCTCTCAGAGTCCAAGTAAATAAGATTAGCTCTTCAGATCAGATCATAAAGTACAAAAATTGCATTTTAGCTGAAGGTCTGATGTCATCCCTTCCTATGAGGAAACAAGAAAACAAAATAAAAAGAGTCTCTCTGTATAGAAAAACACACACACATACAGGATCAAGGTATAATACTCTAGCTCCTACCACAAAACGGAAAAATAAGGAGAAAAGCTTTCCCAAGTCAGTGGGTCCAAAGAAGCAGAAGATTCCCATGACACATTTTTTTTTAAATCATATGAATAGAAATTTCATTAAAGGTCATGGAATGATAGAATTCAAGATGAAAGGGATCTACCAGGTGTTTTGAAGAGAAAATAGAGGTGGGGGAAGTAACTAAGAGCAAGCAAGTAATCAGTGTTAAAGCCCAGATTTGGACTCAAGTCCCTTGACTCCACAACTGGTGATCCTCCTGCTATACCAGAGAGCATTCAATATCCTCATCTGTCAGTCTAGGAGAGGTCTAAGGCCCTTTCCAATTCTAAATCTCTGGATGTGTGATATCATTCTTGATTGTTTTGTGATTCTTTTATTTTTGCCTAAACCCCAGTATCAACTTAGAAGAAAAGAGTAGCCACTATCCAATAAGGTTCTGATTTAGAAGCTTGTATCTATATGAATGGGAGTTGTGCCCAGATATCTACACAGAGACTATTTGAAGTCAATATCTTTGGCACAATGTAACTAATTATCTGCCTAGCTATCTAACTCAGCCTTTATTTTTCTCTCTTTCTAGTTACAGTTATCTACAGTAACTATTTACTATAGATTATCTGTTGATACATATATGAGCATAATAAAATACATGAACAAAGAGGAATATTACTATGCTACAAGAAATGCTAACTCCAGAAAAGCATGGGAAGATTTAGAGAAATTAAGAAAAAAGAAATAAGCAGAACCAAGAAATCAATATATAAATAACTACAACAATGTAAATGGAAAGAACCACAATAACAAAATAATCAAAAGGGAATTATATTGACCACACAGCCCCCAAAACAAAATATGTGAATGCAGCTCTATAGAGATTGGGTGCTGGGATATGGAACACTATAGATATTGCTGGAGTTAACTAATTTATTGATTAGTCTGGCTCAAGTACTTCTCTCTCTTTTTAGTCCTCCACTATGAAGCATGACTCTGGGAAGCACAGGAAGAAAGTATATGTAGAGAAATACAAGGGATGGGAAAAAAAGTATATCAACAATCTGATGGGGAAAAAGATATCAACAATCTGATGGGGAAAAAAGGATATCGACAATTTTTTTTTCACTTGAGAAACAATTATTCTACAAATATTTGTGTTGTATTCTACAAATATTGTGTGTTGACATTTTTATTTCTGTCTTTGTCATTCTTGGGGTATATACTTACTAGTGGGATCCCTGGGTCAAAGGTAAGTAATAAGATTGTCAAAGAATGTTAGTGCATTATTGTCTCTGGGACTACTACAACTAGATATTCATAAATTACTTTGTAACTCACTAGGCACTAATCTACTGGGGAGGTCAACTACATTTGCCGGTACTCTTTTTAATGTCACCTACAACCTCAATTGTCACCTCCATAAGCAAGTTTTGTATTCTCAAGCTTTGCCATGATCTTCACAGCCTTCTACACCGAATCTTCTTTGCACCAAATCCACACATCTTCCTTCTAACGCCTCACAGAGACTTCCAACACCATATGCTTTCATGAAGTATAAATTAGGAGCACATCAATGCAGTGGAAGGAACCTGTATCTGGGTCCCAAGTCCTGAAGGTTGTCATTTACCGGCTACGGCACTTCAGGCAAATCACTCTGCCCCTCACACCTCAGAATTCTCCTCTGTATCAGCAGCCCTTCACTTTTTTTCTGTCATGGACCTTCTTTGGCAATATGGCAAAGTCTACAGATTCTTTCTCAGAATAATACATTTGAATGCATAAAATAAAATGTGTAAGCTTACAAAAGATGCCAAATAAGCTGAAATACAGTTTTGAAGATACAAGTCAAATCTGTTTCAAGTTCACAGAACCCAGATTGAAAACCCCAGGGTTCTAAAGGATTCCTGAGGTGTCTTCTGGCCTTTTGAACATCGACACCAGAAAGATGCTTTTCCTAAGATAGAAATTGACATTGGAATGGATGGTAGTGCTAAACACTGGGCTTGTTATTTTTTTCATTCATAAAATGAAGGGTTTGAACTCCCTCCTTAGTTTTAGAGTTACAAGAGATCATAATAAGCCATCAAGACCAACTGCCTCCTTGTACAGATGAAGACAGTGAGATGATCTCTAAAATCCCTTCCACCTCTGATTCAGTGATCCTGTGAAAGAGGGAGAGTGGCATTGGAGTGGGGATAGGAAGAATGGGTAGAAATTCAGCCAGCTGTAGTCTCGTGGACAAATAAAGTCATGGCTCTTTTACACTTTGTCACTTGATTTGATGATGTTAGTCCTTGACTTTCTGTTTCTAGCCAAAGATAAACATAAAGTTCTCCTTCCCATAGGGTCAAGAAGAGGGGAAGCGACACTCACTATTCTCTGCCATGAACAGGAAATATCTGAGGTACCATTTGAAGTTCTAGACACTGCATTACAGGGAGGCCATCATGAAACATGAGGGCATCTATGGTAGGTTGATCTAGATTATGAAGGAACCACTTTAGAGCTAGAAGTGAACTTAGAGATCATCACATCTAGGGCATCAAATGAAGTATGTGGAAATGTTTAGTATTTGGCCTGGAGTCAGGAAGCTCTGCATTCAAATCTACCTCAGACACTTCCTAGCTGTGGGACCCTGAGCAAGTTACTTCACCCTATTTGCCTCAGTTTCCTCATCTGTAAAATGAGCTGAAGAAGGAAATGGCAAATCTCTTCAATATCTTTACTAAGAAAACATGACTAAAAACCCAGGCCATGTGGAAAAGGAACATAGAGTTGTTTTGCCTGATCCCAGACTTAGCTAGGGTGGAACTAGGAATGGTCTATAGAAATCATAGGGGAAGATTTTAGCTTAGAGGAAGGAGCTATCCCAAATTGAAATGAGTTGCCTTAAAGTATAGGCTTTCAAGGGGAGGATGAATAACCATTCAAGTGGGATGCTTGGGTGCATTTGCTCAGAGAGAGAATGACTTTCTTGGCCTCTGGGGTTCCTTCCAACTCTGGGATTCTGCCTTTATCTTTACAATGACAAGAAGAGAACAGAGTCCAAGGCCTAGATCATCAGACTACTTCTAACTAAAGAGGACTCAGATCAGCTGTTGTGAAAAAGCATGGGATGGAGTACAGTTTATGGGAATCTCCAAAACCAGAGGAAGAAAAAGGTTCCAATAGCAATAATTAATTATGTAGCAGTGGGAGGCAATTGCAGTTTATCTGGTGTTAAATGGAAGTTGGACTATATTTGCTATCTAAAAGCATTATTGCAGAATGTTCTTTTAGTAATAGGAGTAATGCAGATGATGAGTTATTCGAATTGATGGCCGACCCTTAAAATGATTCCACCAGCAACAACATGAAGAATGTTCACTCCTGGGAAGCAATAGCTAACATAATGAGCCCAGATGGAAGTGTTCTTTCTAAGTGATTTACCTAGACTAGGAAGCCCATTTATCTCCCAATAAAACAATCCCCCAACAAAAGCCCACATTTGTTTCCATGTTATGGCTATTTATCATACCTCATAAAACCTGGGGGGGGGGAGACCAACAGAGTGTGTGATCATTGAAGCCAAGGACTGAAGTCCTAGTGCAGCACATATGTGGCACTTGAACTGGGTAACCTTGGAGTCGAGTTATAATTCAGGTGCTGGGAGTTTATCTCCATGCATCTCAGGTATTGCCATTACAAATTACCTTCAGAGGATCAGTGAAAACTACTATTGGCACTTGGCAGTTTATGAGCCCCCAAACCCAAAGAGAGATGGAAGAATATTACTTGCATATGGACCAAATCAGAGACTTTTGAACTGTAAAGGGGAGTGAGAAGATCATCAGTTTAACACCCTCATTTTGGAGAGGAGGAAGAAATAACCTAGGCTAGGAAAGTGGATGTAGTTTCGAGGCAGGGGGCCCAGTTTCAAATCCCAACTAAGCCACTTACTATTTATGGGACCTCAGGGCCTCAGTTTCTCATCTTTGAAGTGAGGGGGATAGAGTAGGTGATCTCTAAAGTCCCTTACAATTCAAACAACCAGGTGCAATTACCCCATTTTGCAGGCACAAAAATTAAGGCCTGGAAGTTAAGTGACTTGACTAAGGTCACCAGCCACCCAGTAGTGGAGTGAGGAACCAGATTTCTTGCTTTGAAAGTCACTGCTGCTTCTGCCCACTCCTCAGCCCCAATCGATTTCAGAACAACTAAATCGATATCCTAGAGAGAACTAGTCAATGAAAAGTAAGGGCCTTCTAGAAGTATGAAAACAGCTAAAGAATTATGGCATTTCATTTTCTATCTGTTGCCTAGACATTCCCTTCTCCTCTGAATTGCTGATATAAAATGATTTGCTGCTGTCATCCGGACCCCCAAACTGCAATTAAATAGTAAGTGAGAGTAAAAAAGTATTTTAAAAGCAAAATAAAATTACTTGATTTCACTCAGAATATAGGGACCTTGTGAAACAGACCCTGGAACTAAGTCTGCATAAGCCTGATTGTTGACAGAGTGACATTAATTGTAAAGCAGTATTCAGATTTCAGAGAAGTGTGTCGGACTCCACAACCACATTTTGTTTCACACCCATTTGCTATTATAGGTATGTATACACATACACAAGTATATGCATGTGTGTATGTATAAACAAATCATGTATGTGCACATGTGTGTATACATGCATGTACATACAGACACGTGGGGGGGGTATGCATGGAGCACTCCAGCAAGGCAATTCTACTGGCTTGCCAGCTCAACCCCCTTGTCCCATTCACCAGAACAACTATTCCAAATCTTCTCTCCTTAAGGCTTTTTTCAGCCCCGCCCTTTCCCCTGCCTTTTAGCGCCAAGCCGCCGAGATGCCGACCCTGCTGAGGGCCGGCTATCAAAATCCCTTTGCATTTTGCTTATTCTGGAGAAAATCTGGGGCTCCCCAGGGCCAACCTGCCGCAGTCAGGGGGGACCATTAATCTAGCCCTCCTACTTTGGGGGCCCTGTTTTTCCCTGTCACCTCCCGCTGACATTTGGGCCCCAGTCAGCCAGCCCCCTTATTCCCTGATCACTGTGGGAGTGAGGCAAAGTGGCCTGGCTCCCCAGCCAGGAGCAGACCCCTCGGCTTCCTCCATGACTCACTAATCTGCACGGACTGCTCAGCTCAGACTCGGAGCTGTTCTTTACTAACTCCCCCCCCCCTTTCCTAAAGGCGGGCAGGCCTTAGCTGACAGTCCTCCTCTCCATACCAAGTCCTTGCCTCATTTTAGGAGACTTCACATGCATCCTGAGGCTCCCTGGAACACCCCATCTGCTCTCCTCCTTGCAGCTAAGTGGCTGGGCAAAGGGAGAACTGGCTTTAGAATCAAGAAGACCCGAGTACAGATCCAGTCTCAGACAGTTATAGACCGCATGGCTCTAGACAAATTTCTTAACTATTGTGTGCCTCGGTTTCCTCATCTGAATAAAGAGAATCATAATAACATCTACCTTCCAGGGTTGTTATGAGACTCAAATGAGATACTAATTGTGCCCATGCCTGGTACATAGTAAGCATTATATAAATGTTAGCTATCATCATTATTGTTACTCCATGTTTAAGACCTCTGAATTTCCTTTATCTGATCATAACCTTTTTTTCTTTTTCTTTCTCCCTGGGCCCTAGTCTCTCTCTCTTCTTTAATGAAAGCTTTTTAAATTTCAAAAGAGATGCATAGATAATTTTTCAACATTAACCCTTGCAAAACATTGTGTTCCAATTCCCCCCTTGCCCCCACTCCTTCCCCTAGATAGCAAGTAATCCATATATGTTAACATGGTAAAAATATATGTTAAATCCAATATAGACATACATATTTATATAACTATCTTGCTGCACAAGAAAAATCAAATCAAAAAGGAAAAAATGAGGAAGAAAATAAAATTCAAGCAAGCAACAAAGAGTAAGAATGCTATGTTGTGATCCACACTCAGTCTCCACAGTCCTCTCTCTGGGTGTAGATGGCTCTCTTCATCACAAGATCATTGGAACTGGTCTGAATCATCTCACTGTTGAAGAGAGCCACGTTTAGCAGAATTGATCATCGTATAATCTTGTTGTTTGGGCCCTATTCTCTTAAATATACTGTGTCCACACTATCACTTTCAATCCCTCCATCCCTCAGTCATAGTCCAGATCATCACCTCTCCTCTGATTACAGTTAAGTCCCTTCCTAATTTTAACCCCTGATGACCTAGTTCAAACTTACACTGGAATTCCTCGCTCCCTTGTCCTGTAGTTGATTGCACCTTGCCAAACACAGATCTTGAATTACTCTCACCATTTATCTGCCTCCCTCACTCCTGTTTACATGCTAATAAATATTAGTAGAGAAAATGTGGAAAGCCTACTGAGTTCTTCTGCAAATTGATGCTAGCTCATCTCAGCTGCACTCCAGCAGCAAGCCAACTCTACTAGCTTCCCTAACTGATCCCTTTCCCACTCACCAGAGCAACTATTCCAAATCTTCATTCCTTAAGCCTCTTCTGACACTCCTTCTCCATGCCTTCTCTCTAAGCGCTTTATTCACCTTGCACTTCACTCAAAAAAAAAATAACAGGCCATTCAGCAGGAGTTTCTCCTCCTCTTCTCCTTTTCATCTCACAACTCTCTGTCACGATTGCCAATTATATTCTTCAGTCAAGTCTCTGATGATATGGTGAGCCTTCTGTATGACAAGACTAATGTTCTCCATGTAATCCCCTCCCTCGCTCAGATCCCTCCTAAACTATTATAGTAAGCTTCTCATTGGTCTTACTGCCTCAAGTTTTTTTTTTTCCTAGTCAAAACCCTTCTCATACTCAACTACCAAAGTAATATTTCTAAAGCATAGTTCTAGGCATGCAACCCATGAAAGAAATGCATACTGCCAAACTGGGTGTCACCCCTCCCCGTACTGAACCTGTTGTCAGTCCAAGTTTGTGACAGGACTTCATCCCATCTCTTCTCTCTTTTAATACTACCATTACCCTGGTACGAGCATCTCGAAGTTAGCCTGACACAATAGTCCAGTCTGGTTGGTCTCTTAGCCTCAAATTAGTTCCCACAGCAGCCATCCCTCTTTCTGCTCTCAAGGTCATCTTCCCAAAGTACACATCTGACCATATCACTCCCCCTCCCCACTTCAACAAATTCCAGCAGCTCTCCAGGATCAAATAGAAGGTCCTTTGTTTGGCATTTAAAGCTTTTCACAAGTTGGCCCTTTCTTTTGTTACTCATTTTCAGTGGTGTCCAACTCTTTGTGACCCCATTTGGAGTTTTCTGGGCAATGATGCCGGAGTGGTTTGCCATTTCCTTCTCCAAATCATTTTAAAAGGGAAGAACTGGGGCAAACGGGGTTAAGTGACTTGCCCAGGGTCACACAGCTAGTAATCTGAGGCAACATTTAAACTCGGGTCTTCCTAACTTCAGGGTCAATGCCCTGTTTACTGCAGTGCCACCTAGCTGCCTGGCCTCTTACCACTTTTCTATTATTCTCCAGCCGTGTTTTCCACAATCCAGCTAGACTACCCTACTCACTGTTTGTCCAATGCAAAACTCCATTTCCCATCTCCATGCTTTTTCAATGGCTATCCCTCATGCCTAAAATACTCACCCCCACAACTTCTGACTCTTAGTACCTCTGGCTTTTTTTTAAGACTCACTTTAAGCTCAACTTCTTCAGCAGGCCTTCCCTGGTCATGCCAGCTGCTAGTGCTGTCCTCTCTGAGATTACTTTGTATCTCTCTACTCTCTATTTATTGTGTATATTCTAATTTATACATGCTTTATCCCCCATTAGAATGTAAGCTCCTTGAGGGCAGGCACTTTTGTGTTTGCTTTCTATCTCTAAGACTTAGCTCAGTGCCTAACATTATAATAAGACCTTAATGCCCTCTGAATAAATGATTTGGATACAGTCTCTCTCATTTCTGTCTTTGTCCTTTAATTGTTCAGTTCCAAGAAGTGATGTAATGAAAAGAGTGCAGAAGACCCAGGCTGACAAGAATAATAGATCTATTCTCAGAGGACTTGGGTTCAAATCATAACCTTGCCACTTACTGTATGTATGACCGTGAAAAAAGGCCTAAAACGCTAGGCCTTAGTTTCCTTATCTGTTAAATGACAGAGTTGAACCAGATGATGTTTAATGTCCTTTTTAGCTCAAAATCAATGGTCCTATGATGTAAGCCTTACTTAATAAGCAGCAAAGCCCTGATTCAAACCATAGAGTTTGGGATCTGACCTTGTGGAAAGGTGGGAAATGCAAAAAATGAAAAATATGAAGGAAGGAAGTACCAACAGAAATCCAAGAATTGCTTTCTTGTAAACAGGAGGGTAAGGTAGAGAAAGAGAATTAAACTACATGATTGCTTTAAGGTTGATAATACATTTTACAATGTATTATATTGTTTTCTCATTTTTAAAGCTGGAAAAAAGAGGCTCAGAAAGATAATGTGGCTTTTAGGGCTGTAGAGTCAGGATCAGAAATGAGATCTGATCCCAGATCTTCTGACATCAAATCTGATTTATTTGTCCTTTATCCGGTATGGGCAATGGAATAAATTTGATCAAATGTAAACTATTTTTGTTGGTATGCAAACAAATACTTCTAAGAGAAAGAATTATCAATAGCAATAAAAAACTGATGACCCACTGTGAATACCTGGGAAATAAGACACATTATCAAAAAAATCTTTAAATCTATTCACAAATGTTTTCATATAGAATTACTTAAGTAAATGGGAATTGGCCCTAACGCTGTCTATGCTTTAAAATAAAATGTAAACCTTATTGAACAGGTGAAATACAGAGAGCCAAAACTGGACCTAGAGGATTCATGATGAATTGTATGACCTTGGTCAAGTCTTTCCCCTCTTGAGCATCAATTCTTCCTTTGTAAAATGATGCAGTCAAACTAGCTGCTCTCTAAGATTCATCTGAGCTCTAAATTTGTGATTCTAATATGTATCTCTCCCTCATATCTCTCAAATGACAAGACTCATCATTTTACAACACACTAATAATGTTTATTCATGAAAGATGTGGCTTTCCTGATCTTCAACCTCATCAAGCCTATTCATCAACATCTAATTAATGAATTCTAAGAATTTAAACTTCTGTAGGGGGATTAAGACTAGTAATCTTCAACATTTGAAGGAAAAGAGCTCATTCAGGTATATTTTAATTCAAATTGGCTTAATCCATTTAGTGCCTCCTGTTAGGTGGTCTATGAGCTCTACAAATAATTATAATTCAAGTCAGAATAAGACAAGCACCATAAGAGGCACACCACTGTGATCTCAATACTGTGATTGTAATGCCTGCAATGACAACACAGCAGAGAAAATCAATTGGTCAATAGATCGATTTGTCTCCCCAGTACCAAGTGGATTGGCTGATTGTTTTTCCTGCGCTGTAATCACTGATGTGAATGAATGGTAGCATGACAACAGTAAATAGCACACTTGGAATCAGGAAAACCTGAATTCAAATGCTGCCTACAACATATAATAGCTGTGTGACCATGGGCTAGTCATTTAAATTCTCTAAATTTCAAGCAACATTTAAAACTGTAAGCTACAGAAAACCTGATGCCTACCCAAGTAAAATACTAGGTCCTTGATATATTGACTAGTCTGATAACTCATATGGATGCTATAAGTTGATAGTTCTTTTTATTCAGATTGGATCTTAATCTTACTTGTCTGTGTAATTCATTTAGGAGCTGAATCATCTTTTGGCATGGCAAAGAAATAGGCAACCTGCAAAATCTGCTGTTTTTGTAAAAATGGAGTGGAGGGACAACCCAGAAAAATTTTGTTTAGGCCAATTAAGAGCAATGCTTCAATGAGAGGAATTTTCTCCTCATTTGAAGCCACAATCTGGGAACCAGATTACACAACTATAAAACAGTGCTGTGGCCTGTTAACATTACCCATCCCCAAATTGAGAAGATCCTCCTCTCCTATCTGTCCTTGAAAATAAGAGTATGGTATCACTCTTGTCCCCTACTGTAATCTATTTCTATTTTGAATTGTTGTTTCCATGTATATGTGTCCATATGATGGAAAACCCACTGGGGAGTGCAATTAGAAGACCTGAGTTTCAAGTCTTGACTTTGCCATATGGCTGTGGTTATAGCCCCTCAGTTGGGCCATTGCCACTCAACTTGACTTTCGCCTTGTCATTGAACTCTGATGGCTCTGGAGAGAGTGAGGCTCACGACTTTGTGTAGCTCTGCCTTAGTTAAATCAAATTCACAACCCTTATGATGTCAGTGGTCCTATTTGATAAACAACAATAACCTCTCAGCACCCCGTTTTCCTTTTTGTGCTTACACAATCCCTCTCTTGGATTTAAAAAAAATAAGCTTTTTATTTTTCAAAATATATGCAAAAATAGTTTTCAATGTTCATTCTTGCAAAATCTTGTGCTGTAATTTTTCCCTCTTCCCTCTCCTCCTCCCCTAGACAGCAAATAATCCAATATAAATTAAACATGTACAATTCTTCTAAACATTTATCATGCAGCACAAGAAAAATCAGGTCAAAAGGGGGAAAATGTGGGAAAAAAGCAAGCAAACAAAACACACAACAACAAAAGGTAAAAATACTATGCTATGATCCGCATTCAGTCTCCACACTCCTCTCTATGGATGCAGAAGACTCTCTCCATCATAAGTCTATTAAAATTGGCCCGAATTACCTCACTGTTGAAAAAAGCCAAGTCTATCACAGTTGATCATCACATAATCCTGTTGTTTCTGTGTACAATGTTCTCTTGGTTCTACTCACTTCACTCAGCTTCAGTTCATGTTAAGTCTCTCCAGGCTTTTCTGAATCATTCCGCTGATTGTTTCTTTCTATTTTTTATTTTTTAAAATAAAATGTTTTCATCTGAATTTATTACTTTAAAAAGGGGGGCTAAAAAACAAAGACTCTTCAATCGGTCACGGCCCCAGTCCCTCCCTCCTTTTCCCCCACATTTCCTACTTTTTCTCTAGGTTTTAAGCACAAAACAACAAAATCTGATATTAAAAGAAAACCTATACTGGGTTAAAGGTAAGGAAAAGGGTAGAAGGCAGTAGTATCATCTAAGCTCCGCCCAGTGAGATAGGGGAATTTCTTTGCCCAGAAATCTATACTAGGTGGAGATTCACAGAATCCACCTGAATGAAGGGAGGGAAGCAAAAGTTGGGAGTAAGCTAAGAGACTATTCACTATTTCACATTCAGAATGACTTGGTGAGAGGGGAAAACCAGGTGAACCAGAAGATTCTTGCTAAAGGGCATTTCTCAAATCTCCTATTGCTGAAAGTGAGGAAGGGGTTGGAGGGCACCATTAACAGATAAAAATTCCAGTCAAGATGATGTCCTTTTCCAAAACTATACAAGCTTACAAGAACCACAAATAATATTTGAAGGGGGCATTAGATTTCTATTACAACTTATTAGGAGAAAGAGTAAAGAGATATAGCATTGAAATTACAACACTCTATCCCACCCTCCCTCCACTCCCAATCCAGAAAAAGGAAAATGATGCAGATCAAGGATGAGAAAACCTCCAAGACTACTAATGTGGAATGCTGCATACACTGTGAGATGTGGTCCATCTGATAATTTGTGTTAAGTGATTTTCTTTGTTACAAGACAGGGTAGGGGGAAGGTATTACTGGGAAGTGACTGGTATGGAAACCAAAAATATTAATAAAACATTATTAAAAAAGACTTCCTTGGGCATTCCTCTCTCCTCACCCATCCTCCTAGACCCCCAGATAGGGGAAGGAGAAGATCAGGCTCAGACTGTTTACTTGGCCAGAAACACCTCAGAGAAGCCAACAAAGAACAGGGCAATTTTCTTCCAGGATAGAAAAGGTTCACTGAAGCCTAACTGGTTCAAGGGACTGTTTTACAATGGAGGTTCATTCACTCCTGAGTGGTAGAAGGCACAAAGATCCTCATAACTGCAGTGGCCCTTTGAGAAGTATCTGCAGACTGGGCGGTTAGATTTATCTGTTCTATCACTTTCTTGGACTCCGTCCTTGAATTGAGGAGTGTTCTTAGGCCAGGGGATGTTTCTAGATAGATGGTGACTATTGCCCCCCCCAAGGTTTCTCCATCCATTGGGAGGTCCATTCCTGGCATGGTCCCCATAACCTGTTCCCCACCTAGGTTCTGGATCTTCATAGCCCCAACAGCTATGTAGGTATGGTTGAGGCCTGGGCCTTGGACCCCCTCTCATTGAGCATCCTCCCCAGAAAGGAAGTGGGAGGCTCATGAGTGAAGGAATCACTGGTTCCCTTGAACTTTGAGAGCCTTTGTGAAAACCTGGATCAGGGCCACAAAATTTCCCATTGGCTATGGGGGGAGGGCCCAGGAGACTCTCCTCATCCCCATTCTCCTCAGGGTCCGGTGGCCGCTGTTTCCCCCTCTTGGGCAGCACGGCCAGCTTAATAACAGCAATCAGAATGGGGGCCAGTGGGATAAGGAGGCAGCATGCCACTGATTGTTTCTTATAGAACAATAACATTCATATACTTATTCAGCCATTCTCCCAATGATGGGCATCCACTCAATTTGGATTTGGCCACTTCCCTGCCACTAGAAAAATGGCTGCTACAAACATTTTTACACATGTGGTTCCTTTTCCTTTTTTATGATCTCTTTGGGATACTGATCCAGTAGAGACACTGCTAGATTAAAGGGTATGCACATTTTGATAGCCCTTTAGGCATAGTTCCAAACTGTTCTACAGAACAGCTGGATCAGTTCACAGCTCCACTAACAATGTATTAGTGTCTCAGTTTGCCCACATCCCCTCCAACATTTATCATTATCTTTTCCTGTCATTTTAGCCAATCTGACCCTGTCTTGGACTGTAAGGTCCATGAGAACAAGCACCAGGCTGGTCTTCTCTAAACTCTGTTTCTCTCAGTGCACCAAACACAGTGGCTATTTGATATGTGTTTTTGAAAATATGACAAGTAGGTATAATGATACTTGTACCACCTACCTTATAGGACTAGTGTGAGAGAATACAGTAAAATAGTATTTTTATTTTATCTCTCTCCATTCTCTTCTCCCTCTCTCCCTCATACTTGAGATTTACACAGGACTTTTTGCAGAGTTTGGTGCCTGATAAATGTTTGTTAAATTGGATCTGACTGAACTGACTTTCCATGGCTCAAGTAGCCCACAGCTAAAAAAAATCAGAAAATAGTTTAATGTTCCTTCCTTCCCTCCATGGTCCCAGTTTTCTAGTTTCTTCCTTCCTAAGGACAAGGAGAAAAAATATTCTTTGTATGTGATGACCTGTATTCCTTGGGCAGTTAAGAAGTGATATACATTGAATTTGCCCTCTGAGAATTTGAAAGGGATACAAAGAAGATTAACAGCATTAAGCTTTCATTCCCCACCCTTGAGGTCAGGTTATTCAACGATGATACTGTCCAATACTGACACTGAAATCAAAGGAAAAGGGAAGTAAGAGAGTTTTTGAATTCCATTCAATAAAATCTTTCTCTAGAAGGGAACAACCAGTGGCTTGAGGGCAGCTTCATGCCTTTGAACTTCTGTATCTTTATGAAAATATGAAAGCAGAAAAAATAAAAAATGCATCTTTGAGTCTTGGTTCCAATTTCTAACTACTTCCCTCTTTACTTGAAAAACATATGAAACATTAATGGTTGAATTTAGGGAGCTGTGGTTGGGGAAGCCATTCAGGATAGAAGGCAAAACATACCCCCTTCCTCTTCCTACTGTGAATTCACTTACCCAGCCAAATTAACGCCATTATCTAAACTGTTTAGGTTTGGCTACCATTCTAAACATCCTTGATAAGTTTCTAAAATAAGGTATCATACAGAGAAGCAACTGAGGCTCAGAATGACAAAGGATTTGTTCATTGTCACCCAGTGTCTGAGGGTGGTTTTGAAGACAGATCTTTGTGACTCCAAATTCAACACTCTTGCCACCACACTCTGTCATGCTTCTTCTTAAGGGGAGCAAAAACCTTACTCTCGGGGAATTAAAGTCAACTCCAAAACTTATTTCATTCTCGGGGCAAAAATTTCTAGGGATTCAAATAATCATTTCTTTGTGTTTTTCCCTCCTTGGAATGAAAGACTGCATAAATGAAGAGAAATGATTTCAAAAAATATCAACCATATGCCAAATATACTTGATAAAGATATCATGTTGTTTGAATGGCTGATCAACACACACTTCCCAGGAAATACACAACAGTTTACAACGAGCCAGCCACCTGTTATTCTATTTTTTGCTGGCTGGCTCAGGGATGTTGCTTTTCACTGTCTCTGGAAATACATCTAACAACATCACCGCAATGAGGTCAGCCATGGATAGGTCATCATAGCAGATCCTTGGGCAGGGATGCTGGGAGCTGGCATTCCTGCAGCTGGTGGGGGTTTGGGTCAGACTGGCTTAGAGGTGCTGTCCAGCACCAAAAGCTGTTGTGAATCCATTGAATCAATTGAAGGAGAATTGCATTTAGGATTGTTTGGTTTTGGCCCAGATATGCGGTTTCCTTAGCCAATTCATTCCCCAGAAAGAAATTCCCTTTCCTAATGCAGAATGCTATTTCATCTGTAACTTCTAGTCCTAAGGGTTGCCTTGGGCACTGTGAGGTTCAGAAACTTTCTCCCCATCATGCAGCTGGTGCCAGAGGAAGAAGTTAGATTCATGTCATCTTTCTAATTCTCAGATCTCTTCTCCATTTCCTATGCTATGCTGTCTTGAAAGCCTTAACTAACCAAAGACAAATTGTCCCTTGAAATCCAAGCTATTTCAATGGTACAGAAGTCTCTTCTAAAAGATAAATCTTCTATGCTGGTCTTATCAAGGCATTTGTTCATTCTGCAAGCATTCATTGAGTTACTATTGTGTGCCTTATTCCATGGTAGGTATTATGGGATCCTAGACTTGGAGAGTTATGAGTTGGAAGGGAGCACTGAGACCAGCTAGGCTGACACCTCCCTCATCCATTGCATCCTTGACCATAGCCAGATATCCTGCCCTTTATCACGCTACTGCATTTTGATGATTCGGGAACAGAGTGAGCCTTCTGACTCTGGGCAGCTCTGCCTCACTTTAGTCCAAACCAAAGCAAGTCAAGACAACACCCCGTGATCCTCTTGGAAACCAAATGACAAGCAGCAACAACTCTCCTGGGAATCTAGATGAGGAAAGAGAGGGTCCAGGGAAGTTAAATCACCCAGAGAGGAAGTGTCACAGATGGGATTTAAGTTCAGTTCTTCAGTCACCAGAGTGAGAACTGTTTGTATTGTACTGTCTTCCCAAATTATGGAATAACAGGCTAAGGCTCAGGAGAGACTGCGATCATAGACTCTGAGAGCAAGGAGGGAACTTGGCCTGGCAATTAGCTTTAGTCAGAACTAGGAAAAAACTCAACACAGAAAGCAGAGAAAAGCTGAGGCACCCGGCAAAGGGGCGATTTACTGGTTGAGCCAGAATTGATTTTCTGCTGCTTGCATTGGAATTGGTAAAGTAGAAGCTTGTTAAAATATTGACTAATTCTATTCACATTATATAGTGTTAGACTCATGAAATGATAAAGATCTGGGTTCAAATCTCTTATCATATATTTACTAGCTTAGTGACCTTCAGGAGAGACTTGAAGGCAGCACCATGCCTTTGAATTCCTTTACCATCTATTGGTATCTGTTTCCTCATCTATAAAATGGGATAATAATAATACTTTCTAGGGTTGCTGTGAGGATTCAAGGAGATTATATATAATATATATGCACAGCATCTGCATAGTGCTTTACAAACTGTAAAATATTGAAATGCTAGTTATAATTATCCACTCATTTGCTCACAAAGTAGCACCAGTTATCCCTTCCTTGGTGCAGGAGTTAGAGCTATGGCAGGCACCCCAGAGGTCTGGAAAATCTGCATAAAATTGGCCCTCCCTCCACACCACAGAAGAACTCTGAATTATGGTGGTATTAAAAAATCAACTATGTTGAGATTATACAATACTTAGCATATGTTTTATGCATTTCTGAGTTTCTAAACTTTTTTTCTGCATCATCTGCTGTCACCTGCAGCTTCCTCCAAACTCCCCCCAAATGCCCATTTAATTTTTTCAGCTGACTTGCAATATATGGAAACCACAATGGGGCAAGTTTGAGATGTCAAAGGGATAATTGCATCACGTCCACCTAAACACTAAATATGAAATAACACACCCATATTTATATATGTATGTATAAACACCCACACATATATGGTAACCGCAAAGTAGTTTTTCTTTGCGGAGGGGAGGAGGGCTTTGACACCTGGGTAGATTCGCAAAGATCTTGCCTAAGAAGTAGCATTCTCAATTTGGCCTTGAGGAAAGCTAGAGATCTTCAAAGAAGGAGAGGAGGAGAGTGCATTCCAGGAAGAAAATAACAACCTAAAAAAGGTATGGAGGTGGGAGATGGAACTTTCTATACAAAGAACTGCAAGTAGGCCAGCTTAGCTGAAACGTAGAACATGTGAAGGGAAATCATAGAAAAGTTGAAAAGACAGGTTGGAGCCAGTCTGTGAAAGGCTTTAAATTCCAAACAGGAATCTGTATTTCATTTGAGAGGTGAAAGGGAGCCACCAAAAGTTTTTGAGTGAGGCACTAACACTGTCCAGAGAGATGCTTTAGGAATATCAATTCTGGCAACTGTCTAGAAAGCTGGAGAGGGGATGGAGACTGATTAGGAGATTCCTGCAATAATTCAGGAGAGTGAGGATAAGGAGGAGGAGGGCTGGTTTGGGTTCCTTCATATTCACACTTTTTTTTTCTTTTAATAGTCAGAAGTTTGCCTTCCTTTAAAGTAAAATAAGCAACAATTAATAACTGCTGGATTTCACCCTGGCCATCATTTCCCTGAAAAGCTTTTACTAGTCCTGCTTTTGGAGTGGGAGTTTTTCCCATCTGTCTTCCATGGTATGACGGGGTGCCCCTGACCACTGGACCTCAAGAAGGCCAGGCAACTAGTTTGCCATTGAATATGGCTTGAAATCACACTCTCTTCCTTCTCTATGGAAAAGATTCTAACAGGAAAACAACATACTAGTGAGACACACTGCATACTGGAAATGAATGCAGCAGTAACAATCTACAAATTTATAATCGACCTAATTCAGGTGCATTGTTCCAGCTGTCAATGGGAAGAACAAAAACAACATGTTGAGGGAAGCTGAAACTTGCAAGTTTCTACAATGTTGTTTCAGAGTTGGTCTCTGGGTTGCCCAAAATGGTTCTAATTTATGAAGGGACACTGGAGTGGCTCCTTTGGGAACCAATTTACCTAAGGAGAATTCTTTATATTTAGATGCTCACTGCAGAATAATGCCCCATTTTCCAGGTAACGTCCATGTAAACCAGGGTAAGACAGTCTGTAAACAACAAGAACATTCATTTCACGGAATGCCCTTTGACAATGTACCTTAGATTTTTACGATTTTGGGGTCATTCAAAATTTTAAGGTAAAGAAAACGTTTAAATAAAGCAACCAGCAAATATTTCTTTAACCTAATTTATAACATTCCCACTGCTTGAGTATTTGGAATATCAAGAGAATGTGGATGCCGTGGAAGAGCACCCACAAAACACCACCATATGGTCCACACTGCTCAGAGTTTAGAATTAGGGAATGATGGTGAATCAGATAGTTCTTACCTCAAAGGACAGCTATGATCATCTGATTAAAATAAAATAAAGCATACAAGGGAAATACTATAGTTAGGATCCTGGCTTTATGTTGCCTCTCATTCATACTCCACAAATGGCATTCCTTTCTTTTTTTTAAGTAATAGCTTTTAATTTTGAAAACATATGCAAAGATAGACTTCAACATTCGCCCTTGCAAAGTTTTATGTTCCAATTTTTTCTCCCTCCCTTCCTCCCATCCTCTCCTGGATAGCAAGCAATCCAATACATGTTAAACATGTGCAATTCTTCCATACATACTTCCATGGCTATCATGCTGCCCAAGAAAAATCAGATCAAAAAGGAAAAAAAAATGAGAATGAAAATAAAAAGCAAGCAAACAACAACCAAAAAATAAAAATACTATGCTGTGATCCACAGAGAGTCCCCACAATCTTCTTTCTGGATGCAGCAGACTCACTCTATCACAAGATGATAGGAATTGCCCTGAATCACATCCTAGTGGAAAAGAGTCATATCCATCAAAATGGATTATCATAATCCTGTTGTTGCTGTGTACAATGTTCTCTTGGTTCTACTTATTTCACTTAGCATCAGTTCCTGTAAGTCTCTCCAGGGTTCTCTGAAATCATCCTGCTGATCCTTTCTTATAGGACAATAATATTCCATAACATTCATATACCATAATTTATTCAGCCATTTTCCAACTGATAGCCATCCACTCAGTTTCTAGTTTCTTGCCACCACAAAAATGGCTGCTACAAACACTTTTGCACAAATGGGTCATTTTCCCTTTTTTTATGATCTCTTTGGGATATAGTAGAGACACTGCTGGATCAAAGGAAGTGCACAGTTTGGAAGTGCCTTTTGGGCATAGTTCCAAATTGCTCTCCAGAATGGTTAGAATAATTCACAAATCCACCAACAAAGTATTAGTGTCCGAGTTTTCCTATATTCCCTCCAACATTTATCATCTTTTCTTGTTATCTTAAGGCAATCCTTTCTTAAGCATATACATCCTACAATTTTTACTTAAGTCCTTGCACATAAGAGATCAATGAGAACATGCTGCAATCTGCCCAGTCATGTGTACCCCAAGGGCAATTAATAAAAATTTTTCAAATGAAATATAATGCTTCAAACAAAGCTAATCCACTTGTTTTTATTTGTGTTCCTTTTCAGATTTTAACTACACATGCTATTGGAGTAATCTGGTTTAGCTGGATGTAATGCTCAGGGGAATGCAAGACTGTTTTCAGTGGACAGTCAAAATTAAAACTCAGCTCCAACAATTACTAATTAAGTTACTACAGACAAGTTCCCTCATCTCTCTGAGACTCATTTTTCTCTTCTGGAAGATGGGGATAATAAAACTTGTTCTGCCTACTTCACAGTGCTATTGAGAGGAACTGCTCTGTCAAATCATAGAAATTTGAGTTACCCTTACCAAAGTTCTTCCATTGTTTTGTGCAGTGATATTGTATTTAACCTTCTGTCATATGCTTCCCCAAAATTGTACAAATGATCTTATATTCTAAATATGCTAAAGCTCTGGCTAAGGAAACTATATTAATGCAAGCACGTACTTTCTCTAAGCCCAGGGAAGTGACACTGTGGTAGATAGAGCTCTGGCCCAGGAGTCAGGAAGACCTGAATTCAAATCTGGCCTCAGATACTTCCTACCTGTGTTACTGTTGGCAACGCACTTCACTCTGTATGCCTCAGTTTCCTCCTCTGTAAAATGAACTGGAGAAAGAAATGGCAAACCACCCCAGTATCTTTGCCAAGAAAATTCCAAAAGGGGTCAACAGAGAGGCAGACATGACTGAATGACAACAACAATGTACCTTTCCCTGGCTTATAGTTTTAGAGAGCTGTTTAGAAAATTGAGAGGTTAGGTAAGTCACCAGAAGTAGGACTTGAATTCAGGTCTACTTGGCTTTAAGAACAGTTCTCCTCACAACACTGAACTGAAGAAAAGAAGTGTAGGCAACAGGAAAATGGAAAACAGTGCTACTTTTAAAGGGGAAAAAGTCTGTGGTAATAAGTGACCTTTACATAGTGCACATTATTTGAATCTGATACCATGGTTGTCCCCCTCAGAGAGGATAAATGGCTTGTGTGTGGTCACGTGCATCTCAAGTGACAAAGGTGGGAATAGACTTCAGGCCTCTCTGGCTTCAAGTCCAACGCTCTACTATGCCTTGAGGCTCGTTCCCATGTGTGTCAAACAAAAGCGATTTCCACAAGGAATAAAGCTGAAACCCAACTGAGTTTGTCTCTAGAATGGATTACTTAAGAAGGGATTTGAGAAAGCAGAATTTCAGACACTGAAGGGAGACTGTTAACCTTTCATAAATGTAGTTGAAAGTCAGACCCAATTATTAAAGATATTTGCAGGGAGGAGACAGTTAAGCCGGCCAATATTTCTACATGGATTACTAACGTAAGATCTAAGTGAGGAATAGCCTTTGGTAGAGCAGATGACTTTTATGGGGAAAAATAAAATGGAATTATCTGGTGGAAAGCAAAGAACAGGATTTATATGAAAAGCTCCCAAGACCTCTAAAGCTGTAAGGGATGGAAAAAAAGTCAAAGACGGGGCAACAGAAATATGAAATGTAAAAAGTGCTTGTCACAAAGTTCTCTAGTGGGGGTTTATGAGTAAGCTTCCAGGTTTGCATCAGACTTTATATCCCCCATAGCATGGAACACTGAAACAGTTATCAGGGTAATTTGAGCCACCAAAACACCTGTGCCTCTGTTGGGGCAGGGTAGCAAGGAGGAACAAGACGAGGAAGAGGCATGCAGTGTAAGGGAGTATGAGAGAGCACATGGAAGCATGTATGAGAGAGAGCAAGCAAACTCAAATTTCATTAGCCCTAATTATCTAGATACCTACTTCAATACTACATTTCATTTTGTCTCATTCATTAATAATAACGGGTCTTGAAGAGGCCATTGTTATTTGCACAAAATGGCTGTTTTTGGAGACAATTTGGGACAGGGACCTAGCTATAAAATAAATATTATTAGTTTATGATACTAAATGACTATTATATTTGAAAAAGAAATCAGGACCTTCACATGTTTCCTTCCACCAAGAAAGAGAGCTGATCACAGAATAAGTACAATGTCGCCTTTGGGCTCTCATTTACTATATTTGATTCAGGATACAAGGAAAAAGATGTGATAGCCAACTCATTCCTTTTCATCCGTGTAAATAGAATACTTACTTTCAACTGCCCAGGGTCAGAGTGTCAGAGGACAATCATGTACGTGTAATATTGTCTGCGGGGGCAACATGAATGCTTGGCTCTGAGAGAGATCTACAAGTATCAAGTGAGTTCCTATTATATGGCAGGCATTGTGCTAAATGTGGGGATACAAGCATTCTGCTACTCCAGAACATCAGAAGCTTGCCTATCACAGGCTTGCTTTGTAAAGGAGATCCAATACCACCATATCATTAAATGATTTCTTATATATTATTTAGGAGCTAGGTAGAACCATTAGGGTTTGCAGTAGAGTAAGCAGAGTAGTAGTGGTAGGCCTAATCATCTGAGCAGGGGACATTTTGTTGATTGATTTTCATGTTGGGGCAGCAGAAAGGCTGAGACTACTGAAGGGGCTATTCCTTCCTTTTGTCCAGATCACAGGTTAAGGGGCCTTTTATGACTTCCCTTAAGAGTCCTTACACTGGGGCAGCTAGGTGGTGCAGTGGCTAGAGCACCAGCCTTGAAATCAGGAAGATCTGAGTACAAATCTGAACTCGGACACTTGACACTTCCTAGCTGGGTGACCCTGGGCTAGTCACTTAACCCCAAATGCCTCAGAAAAAAAAAGAGTCCTTATATTACTGACATACTTGGTACACTCCAGAATGTTGAGGTGCTATTATTAAAGGATTTTATTACCATTAAGAAAGAAATGGTCATTCCCTCAATGTATTAATGGTAAAAGGACATAAACAAGCAGCTCTCCAAAGAAAAATCACTAAAAGCAAACTATATGAAACAGTGCTCCAAATCACTAATAATTAGACAAATACCAATCAAATCAACCCTGAGATTTCACCCAGCAAATTGGAAAAATCACAAGAGAATGGAATAGTCAATGCTGGAAGGACTGTGGAAAGACAGGCACACTAAGCCACTGTTGGTGGATCTGTGAAGTGGTCTGGAAAACAATTTGGAATTATATAGGGTAGCATGTACACATATGCACATACCCTTTGACCTAGAAGTTCTGCTCTCAGGATCAATTCACAGAGCTACCAAATGTGCAAGACAATATAGAGGCAGAGCAGTTGAGTTGCAGAAGCATAAAAAGAGCAACTGGGGCTAATAGTCCTAATAAAGGTGTCACTATCTCATATATTCTGGGAGTGCCTGTAGGTGGTAGATGAATTCAGGGAGCACCTAGGCATTTTCCAGGCTAGTGTTTTACTGTGGCTAAAAAAAGACTATTGACAGGAAGGAAAACAAGAGTCAAATGAGACTTCTTTGTAGCTGAGGTGTTCCTTGGGGAATTTGGTTACCTGATTGGCTTTCTCTGTATGTCTTTTTGCATTGTCCTGCCTTGAGTCTGTCCTGGGGAAAGGCTACTATATCTTATCCTATGCTATAAAGTGTCCAATGTTTTAGGCATAGCATGCCCATAGTGAGCTTGGACAGTGATTACTCTGTGTCACAACATTTGGGACTGTTATATGCTTGACAATATTTTCTGAGGACTTCTCTATGATCCTGGTCATGACTGTGCCAGAAGTCAGGGGACACTGGCTATCTGTTGTTGTGAGACACTGACTAGAAGAAAAAGAAGTATGAAATACCTATCATGATAGCCCCAAAGAGAGAAGAAAAGTCCCTGCAGATAAGAGTAACTAAATCTCTCTGTATTCACTTCTCAGTATGATTTACATTAATTGGGGTTGTGGCAGGGTGTATGTTCAACCTTTAGAGAGTCTCCAAAATTCCTTAGAAACTTATAATGGTTGTTTTCTTTAAGAAAACAAAAATTTGGAGTTATTATCAAGATCCTCCGATGATGAAAGCCTTTTCCAGAGGAAAAAAACAAATAAAGCCTTAAGAAGCAAATTTTTAAAAATCAACTTGTTAAAAATTACCTTTCCACACTGCAGTTCATTATAATAAACACTGGGCTGCAATATCAGCTTGGCTATTTGAGATCACACACCACAGAATCAAATTGAGGTTCTCCAAGAGGAGTGTGGATGGGTGAGGGCAAAGGCAATGTATTTGCTAAAGAAATACCCTGGGATGGTACTTGCCTGGGTACTTTCAATTATGCAACGCTCCCAACACCCTCACTTCACACTTCCAATACCAGATCATCTAAATTGGAAACTTTTTAGGCCTGTGTCAAAAATATTGCAGATATGTCTAATTCTTTAAACAGTATACACAAGAGCATAACAAAGACAGCCTAGGAAGATTTGAAAATATGTCTCCAGAAAGTTATCAATTACAGAAAACGGGCATTATCATAATTGTGATTAACCTATTTTAAGTACAGAAATAATATATTAGAATGAAAAAAGCCAAGACAATAGTAATAAAAATAGAGGTATGAAGAGCTCTGCATGTAACTACAGTCTCATCAGTAATACAAGATCCCATTGGGATCAATTTTGAAAGTATCAGTGGCATTCTCTGGGGCCCCCTCAATCAAAGCATCTGCCAAAATCACATTACAGACCTGAGATGGTCTGCAAGCATATGCAGATATGTAGAAAAACACTACAAAGGGGCTTCTGTGCAGAGCAACAGCTATTTAGCTCAAGCTGATCAAAAGCTGGGGTCCAAAGATTTCCCAGCTCACCTCTTCCACCCACCATCTGTCTGGAATTCCAGAGGAAAAGCAAGTTTTTCAATTTCATAGTTTTACTGTTGCTGCTATAGGAAAATAGGTCATGTTTTATCTTGCTAGTTTGATGTCATGGTGTTTAGCATGATAGACTTGGAATCAGGAAAACTTGGGTTCAAATTCTGCCTCAGATCCTTACAAGCTATGTGACCCTGAGCTGGTCACTTAATCTCTCTCAGCCTCAGTTTTATCATATTTAAAATGGAATAATAGTAGCTACATACCAGGGTTGCTGTGAAGATGAAATGAGATACATATGGAAAATGTTTTGCAAACCTTAAAGCACTATATGATCAATAGCTATTCTTTTTCCAGTAAAACACTTTCTGATTGGCCCAAGACATCAATCCTCCCACAGTTCTCCTATTATCTCCTCTCCCCCCAAATATACCTTGATAAATAGTTGGAAGCCAGGAGAGATGAGCCAAGAGAGAAATGGAACACAGAGAACAGGGAAGGGAAGCTTGGATGACTGGCCAAGAGCAATCTGTATCCATTCAAAAGGATTTAGGAGGGAATTAGAGGAGGGAGACATTTAAAATAACCAAGAAGAGAATTAGAGCTTTGATTCCCAGTATTCTTCGCCCCCCACTCTGAGTACATATATTTAGACAGAAATGGTCAGAATCAGAAACATAGGGTTGAGAGGAACAAAAAAGGCCATTTAGTCCAACTTACACATGAACAAGAATGCTCTCTAAAATATATCTGTCAAACGGTCAGGCCAACCTCTGCCTCAAGAGCTCCAGAGATGCTTATCTCATTATATCCTAAGACAGTTTTAATTTTTGTGGTGTATTGAAGGGCGGGAGTTCAATAGAGGCCACTCCTTAGGTACTCCCTACTTCTTCCCGGGCAGTCAAGATGAGAGGGAACAGAGCATCAAATCAGTACACTACCCTTCCCTAGAGATTCTCGTAGGGTATCAAATAGCTCTGGGCTTGGTCAGGGAAGGCAGGTTTCAGAGAACTACTGCAGTCCAGTACGGGAAAAAAATTTTGAGTAATTTGTAGATTTTTGTTTATGTACATTACTTTTCTTTTCCACTGGCACAAATAATCATGATATGACTACTTTTTGGAGCTAAATTTCCCCTAATCTCTATATTAGAAGAGTTACATCATAAATGTTGTTCAATTATTTTCAGTCATATTCGACTCTTTGACCACATTTGGAGTTTTCTTGGCAAAGACATGGGAATGGTTTCTCATTTCCTTCTCAAGATCATTTTACAGATGAGGAAACTGAGGTAAACAGGATTAAGTGATTTGTCCAGGGTCACAGAGATAGCAAGTGTCTAAGGCCAGTTTTGAATTTAGGTCCTTCTAACTCTAGGCTAGGTTCTCTATCTGCTGCAGGACCACCTAGCTGTCCCTAACAGTATAAATACTTTAGGACAATAGTTGTGGAAATGAAAAAGAACTTAGAAATTCAGAAGTCCAGTTCCTTCTTCCACTTTATAATCTTGGGCAAATCACTTTTTTCTAAGCTTCCGTTTCCTCAAATTTAATATTAGGCAGCTGGGCAAGATGATTTTAAGGTTACTTTCTGCTCTAAATCCATGAAGAACTTAGTGGTACAATGGATATAGAGGAGGCAGCTAGATGATGTAGTGGATAGAGCATCAGCTCTGAAATCAGGAGAACCTGATTTCAAATCCTGTCTTTGGTACTTAACATTTCCTGGCTGTGTGACCCTGGGCAAGTCACTTAACCCCAATTATCTTGTAAAAAAATAATCTCATGTGTCAGACAAGACAGGACATCTTTTTGGATGGCTTGCAAAATCATAAATACTGGACAAGGAGGCATAGAAGGTACAGAAATTCTTGGAAGAGTAGAAATGATTGGCTCTCATCACTGAAAGTTTTTATTTCTTTAGCTAGTATTTGAAGTCTGTACTTTTCAATCTCCACTTCCTTTTTTCTTAATGAACAAATCTTATGTATGGAACAATAAAATGTTTGATAATAATAAAAAAAATTAATCTCAAAAAATGGATATAGAGTTGAGTTCAATACCTGCCTCATATACTTCCTAAATCTGTGACGCTGGGCAAGTTGCCTAAATTCTATGTGTCTCAGTTTATCCTCAATAAAATAATGGGATTAAAATCTAAGATTACTGCCAGTTCTAAATCTACAAGGAGTTAAGATGGCAGGATTTCTAAGCCCAGATCCTCACATCCTGAATCCCAATTACTTTCTAAGATACTCCATTGTCTCTGTCCAAAAGGAAAAAAAAAAACGGACAGAGAAGAAAAATCTGTCTTTGTAGCTTATCTCTTCATTACAGCAATGGTGACCTCACTCTTCCTATTTGCAGCATTTCAGACATTTTATAAGGGTGGGGACTACAAAGAGCAGGAGCGAATGTATTCATCAGGACAGTTTTTACTTTACTGTTGTGGCGAACCATTCTGGTTTCACAAACAATGTGTATCCAAAGATATAGGCCTTGTCACTGAGGAGGCCAAGGCTCCTCTGCAAGGTAAGGATATGATGGATGGTTCTGTCAGCCCAAAAGCGATGGCTCAGCATCTGCTGCTTTTATGAGCACAAAATCATGGGCCGTTCTTGTGGCAGAGGACCATGCTCCAAGGGAGATAAGGGAAAGTTGCTCAGAGGTGAGAAAACAAAGTGATTATTTGGCAAAGTGAAAAAGAAGTTGCCCAAACTGCTATGTCTAAGAATCAATCAAATCAGGGAGCATCTGGAGCAATTCTCTCCAAAGTATAGAGAATATTTTCTCATGGCAACCAAGGGATTGAGACATTCACTTCTCTGTGTCTCTGTTTCTTTATCTAGAAAATGAAGGGGTTGGGCTCCATGAACTCTAATCTAAAAAGGATGAAAATCCATCTAGACAGCTACTAGTTGTCCAGAAAAACACTGGAGTACATGACACTGTGAAAGAGGATAGCATCTAGATGGATACATGGATACATGGCCACGGTTAACGCACTTCACTCACCTGGTCTTAGTTTATTTCTTTATAAAATGGGGGGGGGGAGGGCTGAGATTCATCCATTGGAGAATGGGCAGATAATCTGTGATAAGTGAATGTAATGAAATAGTATTGTTCTATAAGAAATGACGAGCAGGCTGATTTCAGAAAAGTCTGCAAAGACTTACATGAACTGATGTTAAATGAAATGAGTAGAATCAAGAGAACACTGTACACAACGACAACAAGATTATACAATTATCAAATGTGACGGGCTTGGCTCTTTTCAACAATCAGGTGATTCAAGGCACTTTCAGTAGACTGATGAGGGAGAGTCATCTGCATCCAGAGAGAGGACTATGGAGAATAAATGTGGACTGAAGAATAATTTTTTCACCTTATTTTGCTACTGTTTGTTTGTCCCCCTCATGTTTTTTTCTTTCACTTTTTGATCTGATTTTTCTGCCCAGCATGATGAATATGGAAATATGTTGAGAAGAACTGCACATGTTTAACCCATATTGGATTGCTTGCTGTCTCATGGGAGTGGGGAGGGAGAGAGGGAGGAAAATTTGGAACACAAGGTTTTGCAAAGATGAATGTTGAAAGCTATCTTTGCATGTATTTGGTAAAATAAAAGACTATAAAAATGGAAAACAATAAAAATAAACTTGGGGGATTAGACTAAATGACCTCAGAGATCCCTTCCAGTTCTAGATCTATGATTCTAATATTCTTCTCTTAATACAGCCATGTCTTTTTCTCAAATGGAAGGCAGGTGCTTTTCTGTCCTTGTGAGGGGTGGTTCTTGCCACACCAGGTCATGCAACACTACGATGCCATTGGTCCACTTCAAAATGAAGGACAAGTAACAACAACAATGATAACTCAGGAAGATGTAAGCTCCTAAAGGGCAAGAACTGTTTGCAACTTGGTTTTGAATCTCTGATATGTCACTCCTTGTGGGTATTTAATCAATGCTTCCCTGTTATCAATTGCTTGATATCATACCTCCTGTTCTATTCCTCGGCTGTATGAGGACGATTATGTCAATTCACTTCATTTCAACAAATACTTTTTATGTTTATATGTGTATATACAATGTGTGTGTATACACCTAGATATTGTGCAGCTATTCAGCTGTGTTCTACTATTCATGACACCATGGACCATGCATGCCAGTACTATCTGCAGGGTTTTCTTGGCAAAGATCCTGGGATGGTTTGCCATTTTCCTCTCCAGTGGATTAAGACAAACAGAGGTGAAATGACTTGGCCAGGATCACATTGCTAATAAATGAGGCCAGATTTCAATTAGGTCTTCTGACTCCAGGTTCAGTATTCTTGGCCCAGCACTGAGCCATCTAGCTGCTTGTAAATATGTGTATGTAAAGGTATATTCAAATATTCATATATACACAAATATATGTGTACACATATATTTATATATGCACACACGTGTATGGATACACGTAGATACATATACATGTGTGTGTGTTGTGGGTGTATTCACACATCCATCCATCCATATACACCTCTGTGCTAAGAAGGTATTGAGGTTCACTCCCCTGTCTAGAACTCCACTGAAGACTGGCAGTCATCTTAGGCACTAAGAGGCTGACCTGCCAGTGGTCGCCCATCTAACACTGCCACAGATAAGCCTTAAAAACAAGTCTCACTGACTCTGTATGCCATGCTGCCCCTTACACATGTGCTCATACACATTTCTGCACAGCAAACACAGCTCTGTGTGTGTATGTGTATGTGTACACACATGCTATCTAATAAAAAGATGTCTATCTTTACTTGAAGTATTCTATATTAGAGCATACTTTTTGAAATTAGGGATAGGGACTAGACTTATGATTTCTCTGGTATAGGGAAATCCCAAGTGAAGGAACTCCATCTACTGATGCAGGTTGCCATGATTTAGACATAAAGAGTGATATAAGCAAATTAGAGGAACATAGGATAGTTTACCTCTCAGATCTGAGGAGAAGGAAGGAATTTGTGTCTAAAGAAGAACTGGAATTCATAAGTGAACACCAGATAGATAATTTTGATTATATTAAGTTAAAAAGTTTTTGTACAAGCAAAACTAATACAGACAACATCAGAAGGGAAGCAATAAATTAGGAAATCATTTTTACATTTAAGGGTTCTGATAAAGACATCATTTCTAAAATATATAGAGAATTGACTCAAATTCATAAGAATTCAAGCCATTCTCCAAATGATAAATGGTCAAAGGATATGAGCAGACAATTTTCAGATGAAGAAATTAAAACTATTTCTAGTCATATGAAAAGGTGCTTCAAATCACTATGGATCAGAGAAATGCAAATTAAGACAACTCTGAGATACCACTACACACCTCTTAGATTGGCTAAGATGACAGGAAAAGATAATGACGAATGTTGGAGAGGATGTGGGAAAACTGGGACACTGATACATTGTTGGTGGAACTGTGAACGGATCCAACCATTCTGGAGAGCAATTTGGAGCTATGCTCAAAAAGTTGTCAAACTGTGCATACCCTTTGACCCAGCAGTGTTTCTACTGGGCCTATATCCCAAAGAGATCTTAGAGGAGGGAAAGGGACCCACCTGTGCAAGAATGTTTGTGGCAGCCCTTTTTGTAGTGGCTAGAAACTGGAAACTGAAGGGATGCCCATCAATTGGAGAGTGGCTGAATAAATTATGGTATATGAATGTTATGGAATATTATTGCTCTGTAAGAAACGACCAGCAGGACGATTTCAGAGAGGCCTGGAGGGACTTGCATGAACTGATGCTGAGTGAAACGAGCAGAACCAGGAGATCATCATACACAGCAACAACAATATTACATGATGATCAATTCTGATGGACATGGCTCTCTGCAACAAAGAATTGTCTCAAACCATTTCCAGTTGTTCACTGAAGAAAACCATATACACCCAGAGAGAGGGAAATGAAATATGGACCACAACGTAACATTTTCATGATCTCTATTGACATTTGCTTGCATTGTGTTGCCCTTCTCTGATTCTTTTTTTTTCCCTTGTAGATAGGATTTTTCTTGCATAACTTCGCAAGCATTTCAACATTATTAACATGTAGTGGACTTCCTGCCATCTAGGGGAGGGGAGGGGACTGGGGGTAAAATTTGTAATGGAAAGCTTTGTAAAGATCAATGTTGGGGAACTACCCATATATATGTTATACAAATAAAAAGCTTTAATAAAAAAATAAAATAAAATAAAGACATAGAAAGTGGAAACTGAATGGATGCCCATCAATTGGAGAATGACTGAACAAATTATGGTATATGCATGTTATGGAATATTACTGTTCTATAAGAAACGACCAGCACGATGATTTTAGAGAGGCCTGGAGAGACTTACATGAACTGATGCTAAGCGAAATGAGCAGAACCAGGAGATCATTATACACAGCAACAACAAGACTATATGATGATCAATTTGATTGACATGGTTCTCTTCAACAATGAGATGTTTCAAACTAGTTCCAATTGTTCAGTAATGAAGAAAGTCATATACACCCAGAAAGAGGACTGTGAGAACTGAATGTGGACCATGACCTAAAATTTTCACGATCTCTATTGATGTTTGCTTGCATTATGTTTCCTTCTCAGATTTTTTTCCTTGTAGATTCAATTTTTCTTGTGCAGCAAGATAACTGTACAAATATGTATACATATATTGGATTTGCCATATATTTTAACATAGTTAACATGTATTAGAATACCTGCTATGTAGGGGAGGGGATAGGGGGAAGGAGGGAAAAATTTGGAACAAAAAGCTTTGCAAGGGTCAATGTTGAAAATTACCCATGCATATGTTTTACAAATAAAAAGCTTTAATAAAAAAAGAAGAAAAATGAAAACCAATTTATCCCACTTATCTGGCTATATCTAATGGCTGACCCTGGACAGAAGACTGAATTTCAACTCTATATCCCATCAAATCTTCCACCCTGGCTATCTTCACTATCTGCCTGCTATATTCTGCCTGTTTGCTTCTCTACCTCCCAATCCCTCTTTCTACATTTCCAAAATAATATTCTTCTCTCAACAGCATTCCCTATGTGTTATTTTCCCTTTCTAGATTATAATCCACTTGATGTCAGGGACAATCCATTTAAATATTTCTATTCCCAGTACTTACCACCAAATGCTAACTGGGTAATTTAGGCCCAACTGTCCTATTTGCAAATGGATCAACCCAACTGACTTATAGAACCTGTTTT
Source organism: Myrmecobius fasciatus (assembly GCA_023553655.1). Taxonomy (NCBI): domain Eukaryota; kingdom Metazoa; phylum Chordata; class Mammalia; order Dasyuromorphia; family Myrmecobiidae; genus Myrmecobius; species Myrmecobius fasciatus. The sequence goes on from JAJPUD010000975.1 coordinate 194,649, forward strand.
AATTCAAATAGAAGATTAAGTTGTTTTGATTTGTTGTTGTTGTTTTTAAATGAATGTAATAAAAGTGTTTTTTAATGATCCATTCATATATATATATA
>JAJPUD010000975.1:194846-242614 GCA_023553655.1 Myrmecobius fasciatus
TATATATATATATATATATATATATATATATATATATATATGGTAATGAAAGTCTAGGAACATGATAATGCTATACAATCTATGGTAAAAGAAAAGAAGGAATGCACAGGAAGCATGAGAATAAATGAAGCTGTATCAATGCCTTCAGATATCCATTCTCATCTATTTGCTTGCCCCTTTTTATACATGCCATCATTTGGGGGCAAATAGAAGGAGCGAGAAAAGATGAACTTATCTTTTGAAGATTTCAGAGAAGGCTAGGTACGGGGCTCGGCCGTGTGGGCTAGCTCCCTTCCTACCTGGGGTTATTTCAAACCATCTGGTGTTTGTAGTCAGACCTCTCCAGATGCAGAATACAGGTTGATCTTGTGGCAAAGCTAATTAAATAGGAGCAAGATCTGATGAGCTTTGAAAAGCAGTGCTGGCACCATCCCAAGACTAAGTGGTTCCTTAATACAACACTGTAGTATGACCCTCTACCCTGGTTATTTTAGAAACAACAACCATCTCTATCTTGGATAAGATGAAGTAAGTTAAGGGAAGGCTTTAGCCATGTCTGGGTCAGTGAAATCCAGATGGGGAAAAACTCATGATATTATAGAAGTCAGACAAGGATTAAGGCGAACAGCAGAGAGAAAGAGGTCACCATCTTAGTGACTCTGAGAAACGCTGAGAGAGTAAAAACAAACATACATCACAGGGAGGACTGAGTTTGAAGTTTTACTATGAGAATTGGCCCTCTTCTTTCTTCCCTGTACTTTGTTTACATTGATTAGCAATTTCCCCCAGTTCCTAGGCCTCTACTTCTAGAAACTGCCACCAAATGCTAACTGGGTAATTTAGGCCCAACTGTCCTATTTGCAAATGGATCAACCCAACTGACTGATAGGACCTGTTTTAATTCAAATAGAAGATTAAGTTGTTTTGATTTGTTGTTTTTGTTTTTAAATGAAGGTAATAAAAACATTTTTATTGAGTTCCAAAACAGTGAATTCAAAACAATTAAATTAATAAAAATAGCTTTTTGGATTCAGTGAAAGTCTTTTAAAATTAAATTGTTTTTAATTCGATTTGTAAACTCAATAAAGGTAGTTTTAATATAATTGTTTTTTGAAATCATTGTTTTAAAACTTAATAAGTGCTTTTTTTCCCTTTTTATGATCTTCACTGTTTTTTAAGCCCTCAGTCAGTATTTGTCTACAATTAACAAAGGAGGAAGAGATACCACCAGATCCAGCCAGCCATATCAAGTTCTCAGACACTAACTTGGATGATCCATGTTTTAGCCTTATTTCATTTCAGTCTAGGCACAGATTTACCTGCTTAAATGGTGGGACCCAAAAGGCCACTATAACCGATTCATTGTCAACTTCATTATTGGATGACATTTATATGATACTTTAAGATGTGCAGAACACTTTTGATCCTATGAGTCAAGTGCTGTTATTCATTTTATAGGAAGGGAAACTGAGGCTCAGTAAGATTTTGATCTACCCAAGAAAATAGTATTGTGGCAAGATTCAAAACCAGGTATTTCTGACTTCTAGTTCAGCACTCTGTCCACAATGCCTCACAGTCCAGAAAGTCTCCAGTGGAAATATCTCAGGGATTTGTACTTGGTCTTGTGCTGTTTAACATTTTTGTCAATGATTGGGACAGAGTCCTAGATGACATGCTTAAAACAACTGTAGGATGCACAAATGTAAGAACAGTTGATACAATGGATAGAGTCAGTATTCCAAAGATCCTTACAGCCCAAAACATTATACCAAATCTAATAAGATGAAATTTTATGGGAATAAATGTAAAATTTTATACATGGTTTAAAAAAATATGGATTTCACAACTGAAGGATAAGAGAAGTTTAGCTAGAAAAAAGATCTGAAGGTCTGAGTGTACTACAAGCTCAAACAAGTTAATGTTATATGTGACATGTAAGTCACAAAAACTAAAATAATCAGGTGGCTTTAAGTTACATAGCATCTAAAAGGCAACTAGGTAGCACAGTAATAGAATGCTAGACCTGAAGCTGGTAACATTTGAGTTCAAATTTGGTGCCAGACATTTATTAATTGGTAAAATGTGAGTTCAAATTTGGTATCAGACACTTATTAGCTGTGTGATCCCAGACAGGCAAGTCATTTCACTTCTACCTGTCTCTGTTTCCTCAACTATAAAATGGGGATCATATTATCAGCTATCTCTCAGGGTTGTTGAGGGACTAAATGAGAAGATATGCTTAGTACAGTTCTTGGCACATGGTAAGAGATTAATAAATGCTAGTTTCCTTCCCCTCCCTGCCCTAAGATTAAAGAAGTGACAATCCTGTAGTACTCTTCCTTAGTCCAACCACATTGGTTCTGGGTGCCACATTTTACTCAAAATAACGTTAAGGTGAAGGAATGCCTATAAAAGGGCAGCCAAATTAGCCAAGGATATGACAAATAGTCTAGGCAAACAGATGATAATTACCCCCCTCCCAAAAAAATCTTCTCAACAAGCAGCAACTTTTGAGTCTCCTAAATCCCTAACTCTACTGGGATTTTTTTCTTCTAGCCTTGGTCTCAGTATGACAGCAAAGCTGACAAAACAATTATAGTTTTGCTCTAGAGAGGTTTTTTAATGGGAACTATCAGAACATAGTCTATAGGGGAATTCTTGAGGGAGTAATAAAAAATAATATATTTAAATTTGTATTCCTAAGCACATGAAACTTTAGGAGACTCATCAGCATAAGGGAAACAAATATATCAATACCCATTTGTATATAATGAAAACACAATCTTTAATAAACTTAGAAATATAAATTGAACAATTATTCAGCTATAAAATACAATGAATTGCAAACAGATACCTCTTCTAAATCCCAGGGGACTGCCTGGGCACATGAGCATGGACTTGTACTTTCAAAGCAGAGAGGAAGTGAAAAAAGGGGAAAGAGGAGGGAATGAAACAAGATGACAAGAGAGAGGGAAGAAAGAGGAGAAGAGAGAGGAAGAAGTAAGGGAGAGAGAAGGGATATAGACAAGAGGGAAGACAGAGAGACAGGAGGAAGAAAGAAGAAGGAAATGGGGAGAGAAAAAGAGGGAAAGAATGAAGGAGAAGAAAAAGAGATGATGGAGAACATAAAAGGGAGAAATACTTGTAAAGAAAGACTTCTGTTACTCAGGTCAGCTGTAGTTCAGAACAGATCTAGTACAGCAAAGCAAGGTCAAGAAAGATGGAGGCCCTCTCATGTCCACAGTCAGCAGGCAGCCCACAGACAAGAGGAAGCAAAGGCAACAGCTGGAAAATTCCAGATCTACCCACTACTGTGTGACAAAGAAGTTCTCATATGGCCCTCCTCGGTTCTACCTCCTTGGAGCTGAGGCAGAGTCTATTCACATCAAAAAGTCTGCCTAAAAGTAAGTTTCATAAGCATGGTAGTCTGGATGCCCTATTCTCCAACCAAAAAGCATTCCTCTCTCTCAAAGATCCAGCATTGAATCAAGAGGGGATTGCTCTAAATCTGTGATAAGCACTTACTGTCTGAATCCCATGATCCAAGGAGGTACAATCCCACCACAAAAGCTAGGTGGATAAAAAGCAGGCCATTCTATTGATCTATCCTTACCTCAACCTCCCTACCATTTTAACAGTTAGAATGGTGTTAGCTAGAATGCTAGAAGGAAAAAAATACAATTAATAGCTAAATTGTAGTCTTTAAAAGGAGACTAGAAGTGGGGACCCTTATTAGAGGTTTTTGTGAAAACACTAGTTAACTGCTTGCTGAATCATTGTAGGGGGGATCAGGCTCCAGTCAATGTTGAATTAAATGGCCTCTGAGTACACTTCCAACTTTGAGAACCTAATTCAATATGATGAGTTCAGATCAAAGAATATGATGTTCTTTATAGTCGCATTGTAATGTGAGAGCTGGAAAGTCCTTGAAATTCTCAGTTATGATACCAATCTCTGAAACAAAGCTTAAGTAAAATAAGAGATTATATCAGAGAAATAAGCAACTGAGAAAAAAACATTTTTAAAGACAGAAACAATCCAACCCTAAGTGACTACTTAAAATGGAAAAGAAGGGAAAATGTTCTCTTTCAAAAAGAACAGTGTTTCCCCCCCCCTTCAATCATTCTGGTAATTTATCTTTAATTAGATATATCCTCTCCACTGGAGAAAAGAAGTATGATCTTTGGTAATTAATTTTCGTAATCTACATTTTAACAAGAGGCAATAAAACAGAGGCAGGCAATATGAGTTGATACTGCTTGCTAATCCAGTTTTTTTTTTCCCCTTATCTGGATGTGAATGTTTGTTTCTTGGTTCCAAGGCTGGTATTCATCTGGGTTGCCTCCCTGGCCTCCTGCCCCGGCCTGCTTTGAACAGAGTCCTAATAATATGTGTTGTTCCCTGCATTCCTAGATCAGCACTGATAAAAAGATGAAAGAGGTGATAATTATGTAGAGAATCATCTTGTCACCCCTTCTGCAGGCTGACTCAAGGAGCTCTAGACATTGACATAAGGAGGCCACCATGTTTTATTGACCTCAATTAACAAGAAAGCAGCACTTATTTTATTTGTGCCATTAATATGGGCAAGAAATGAGAAAAGTGCAATAAATTTGCTAATTTCAACTCAGAATCTATTAAAGATAGAAAGCTGGCCTTGTACATATCTGCAGCTCTGAGTCACAGCCAATTTTTTTTGTTTGTTTCCAACATAAGCCATCTGCCAGCATAATCCTTTTAATGATACATTGCCTTGAGATTTTTCTCACACTCTTTGCAGAGTTCCTTTGCTCCAACAGATCAGAAGGAATATTTGCCTCAGTTGAGGTGGGGGTGAGGGGGACTCCTCTGATCTCCTGTCTCTGTTGATTTGAGTTGACAATCACTACAGTTGCTCAGAGCTGTACTTCAGGAGCTGCTCTTCTACCGGGTCTAGTTTTCCCTGCAAATCTTTCATATCGGTGAGCAGTTGCACCCAAGCTTTGGAAGCTTACCCCCAAAAAGTCATGTGTCACCAGAGGCACTGAAGAAGGGGTTGATAGCACTGCCCAGCTGGAATATTTTCTAGGACCACCTAAAGAGCATCAGCATTTTAGTTTTTCTGGGAGGATCTGAGAATGTATTACAAGGTGATGGAAAGAACTCGAGATTTACAGTCACAGGGGGACCTGGTCTCAAATCTCATCTCTGCCACTTGTTCATTGTGACCTTGAACTTCCCTTTTAAAATGAAGGGGTCAGTCTACATGAAGTCTAAGGTTCCTGACAACTTTTGATCATGATCCCATGAATGCTAAGAGTTTCATACAATGGAATGCTTGTGAGGATAGCCTATGAGATTTGTTAACAATTCCATGAGCTTTCTTCCACATTTATTTTCACTGCTTAATCTGTGGAGAGGGCAGCTAGGTGTCACAGTGGATAGACTGCTGGATGTGAAGCCAGGAAGCTGAATTCTTGAGTTCATATCTATCCTCAGATACTAGTTGTGTAACCCTGGGCATGTCACTTGACTCTATTTTCCTTGGTTATTCATCTGCAAAATGAGTTGGAGAAGGAAATAGTAAACCACTGCAGGATCTCTGCCAAGAAAATCCCTTACTCCAAAGGTGGCAGCAGAATCAGAGACAACTGAAAAAATGACTCCACAATAACAACAAAACTCTTCATGGAATCACAGTCTTAGAGGTAGATGGATTCAGAGGAGAGAGACAATCTGAACACGAATCTCTATACCATTCTTGACCAATGGCCTCTATCTTGGCATGTGACCTCCCCCTGAAACATTCTCAACAATTCCAACTCATTCCATTTGGGGATCAAAATATCCTTAGGGTTTATGATTTTTTAACCCTTATGCTTCTGCCACTTATTGTTTTAATGAGTAACCACTGATCTGAGAATTAAATTTAAACAAGTTGTATTTTGCTTTTGAATTTCTTTAGGAACTCCAAGCTAACAGAACACCAGTCTCAAAGCTATCCATGTACACCGGAATTTGGGAAACTTATTATCAATGGTAGGGTGGCTAGGATCTATATGAATCCACAACATAGCAAGAACCCAGCAGTGGTCAACAGGAAGCCCAAATAGGTGAAAAGTCATGAATTAGGGAAGTCTTATCAATGTGATACCAGAGGGTCAGATGGGAAATCACAAACAGGGACACAGAGAATGAGCTCTAGAGAGACACTACTATTATTTTATTATAATATCATATATTTGTTATATATGATCTTATAATATTATATATTAAACACATTATATCTATATTTCCCATCTATACATTATATATATAATTGTTAAGTGAATAGATAATTTATGAACAGAAACAGTCATGCCTGGTTCTTTAGGTACTTTGTGGGAAAGATCATGATGGCAGTAAGAAATGAGGCTGCAATCACACTTTAACAACCACAGAGGTTGTGGAAGCAAACAGTGTTGTGATAAGTGGAAAAAGGGGATACAGAGGAAGATGGCATGGGGAAAGCTGGAAGGCAGGTAGTGATGGGGAAGGGTATGTGGAAGACTAGAGAGGCAGACAGTATCATTAATATAACCTGATTTCTTGCTATTATCCCTTCATACTGGCTATTTATACACCTCTTGTGCTGGTCAGAAGGTAGTCAGGAAAGCCAGAATAAGAGATAATTTTTTTTACATCGACATAATGTCTCAGCAGGTAGAGAGATTACAATCCTGGGGGGAGTATATGTCATCAGATTGGACGCAGGGATGCAGGCAAGCCATTTAGAAAATAAGGAAGACCTGACAGTGTGGTAGGTACCCATACTTGAAGGCTGGGCTCCAGAGGCAAGATTGCAATCCTTCAGAGGGAGAAAGTCACAAAGACTTTTAGGCAATAAGCAAAGGTAGAACTGTGGCCACACCCAGGGCACGAAATCTGAAACAAGGTGTAACTAATGTGCCTTTGTGTCAGCCATAGTTACTGTGAATATTATTATTATTATTATTATTGTTATTATTATTATTATTATTGCTGTCTGTATCTATGATTGTACTAGTGTACTTGTAACTTGCTCTGAAAAAAATCTACTAATAATGTTCCTTCTTTTTAATGAGTAAATGGTGATCTTTCTATAGCTATGTAAGGAAGTAGATGCTGTATTTCTTTATTGTTATCACATCGTACTAATCTATTTAAGATTTGAAATTGAAATCATCCTGGGATAAGTTGTCAAAAGTTCTCATGACAGTGATCTGTCAACGAATTACAGTTCTGAAAGGGACACACAACTCTGGAAATATAGGGACTTGATAGTCTGTCTTTTTCCAGTAAGCCCTCACAAAGTCTCTGGGAGAATTTGGCAGTAGTCATAGATGAATTGCTCTGTTGTTCACTTAGGGGTATGGAATCCAAGCTGTATGGGTCACTGTTATTAGGCTGTTGGTAACTTGGTTGCTTCACTAGCTTGTCATCAGACTCAGCTCCAGCTAAGCTAGACTGGGAAAGGTGCTCTGCTGCGCACTGTTGGGAAGGTGGCTTGGCTTCTGTGCAGCATTATTGCTGGATGGGTAGATTCTGCTAGACTCCTTGGATCTCACTCACTGACGAGTAGTTAGTCTTCCATCACCTTTATCATTAGGTCTCAGCAGTATGTTATAAGGCTCTTTTCACCTGGAGTTCTCATGTGCTTTTTCAGGAGAGGCAATGATCAGAGTCCAGAATTGGCACAAGCCATTGTTTGTGCAATCTAACAAGCCACTCGATTGCATCAGAACTCTGGTTTGTCTACCTCCCAGGCAAGAAAGAGGAGAAATCAAGCCTTTTCTGTCCAACAGTAGCGTCAGCTTCAAAACCAGGTTCCATCATTAAAAGACTCCATCTTATGGTTATTCAACAAGTTGTACATTCCAGGCTCCTTTGGGAGTCTTATACATTTGAACAGATAGAGGCAAAGGTTTGAAAGGACTATGCTCAAAAGACAAGCTCATTGTTTTCCAACTTTTTGCAGATGCAACTGAGCTATTCAAGCCTGTGACCCTTTTGGTAAACGTTTCATATACATCTAAAAGAGCTTCTCTCTTCTATTTCAGTGTCTATCTCTGCACATAGCTCTTGGTCACTTTCTCTTTGAGGAACCTCAATAAGGTAGATTATTTTATATCCATATGATCTTCCCTAACTAGACTATATGTTCCTTGAGGGCAGGGATTGGTATTCTTTTGTCTTTGTGTCCTCAGAAACTAGCACAGGGTCTGGTGCACCAGAAGCACTGCATAAATGCTTGTTGACTGACTCCAAAGTTCTATTTTTTAAAATCTAATCTTGGTTGCTCCAGTGTTTGAAGGTCTCATCCATTCAGTGTAGTGTTAAACATCCATCGCTACAAAGTGAACATTGCCCATAAAAGGGATGTACTAGGGAAGAAAAAAAAAGGACAAAGTCCTCAGGAAAGCAGAAAAACTTAAGAAACCAAAACCAGAACAGAGAGTCATTTCAGCTGCTGTATATAATGGAATATAGATTACAGAAGTGAAATACTTATCTTCTCAATAGGCTCCATTTGGGCTCATTCTGCTCTTTCTAAATTAATATCTGTCCATCAGCTCCAGTTGAAAACAACAACAAAATTGCTTTAGGGGGCTAGAAATCTGCCAGAGACTGAGGGATAGGGAGCCCTGGGCAAAGGAAAGAAATCTGCAATTCCCTTGAGGGGGAGAAGGGAGATAAGAAGATACAGTAAAAATTCCTAAATCTGGGTTCTTTCTATTCAGCACACCATTCTTCCTCCTCCCTTACCTCTCCTCAATTTTTTTCTTGAAGTAATGGAGAAAACAAGACTGGTTTTGGGAAGAAAGTGATCCTGAGACTAGCCAGTTCTAAGTAATCAGCATACCTACCACTTTCTCACAAGAGTTAAACACAGGACACTTTCTAAAGGTTTAACTATGGGTTTGCATTTTCTGGGCCTTAGTTTCCTCCTATGTAAATGGAAATAATCTCTTTACTACATACTTCACAGGATTCTTATAAGGATCAAATGACATTCCACACAAAGGATGGTTTGAAAACTTGAAAGTACCACTCAGTTAATATTATGTTGTTGTTACCCCACCATTTTATGCACTTGCAGAATAAAGTGGTAGAGGATTTTCACCTTCTCTGGTGATTGGAGCATCCTCATCTATAATATCATAGATTATTGAATTTCTGGAATTTTGGGAAAGAATGGTCAAATTTCAGTACTTTCTTTGGATTCCATTGTTATTGTATATCTTACTTTCACCTATGGAACAATTAGATGGTTCAAATATTCCTTTTTACTCTGTAGCTATTCTAAGATTTACAATGCTTAGAAAAGATTTCATGGATTAAGAGTGGGTTCTATGCTTTGGGGATCACCTCATAGGTACACTACAGTCAGTAACTACTTTTCCTTGGATGCAATCCCATATGGGCCCAATTCATATCAAATTTTAGAGTACATTTCTAGAGTACTTTATAGTTCAGACTTTCACATACATGATTTCATTCAATATTAATAATATCTATAGAGTCTACAAAAAAGCAACCAACATGGTGAAAGGTGAATGGTACAATCAAGGGACTAAACCATGTAAGTGTTACCCACTCAGAGCATGACCTCCTTGAGGTCTCTATTCTCTCCTTCCCTCTTTCTGGTAGTTGAAAAAAAATCACAATGGCTCCTGGCCCAAATCATTGAAAGGGTCCAGTGTGGCTTCCTTTCTCAGTGAAGCTAAAAACAAAAGTCTTCAAAATGCAAACTGCATACGTGATTCCTAAGATGCTCTGAGCCCCCCAGGGAAAGTTTCAATAACCAAACCTAGATTTCTTTCCTTTCTTACATGTATAAGCAAAACACAAATTTAAGATGTCAATAAAGTGATCTTATCTTTATTAAATCACTGTTAGAAAAAGTAAATAACTAGCAGGCAAAACCCAAAGCAACCCTTAGTGATTAACCTCAACACTCACTGCTGCCACAATACCCCAAACAGAAAAACAGAAACAGAGAATGGAGTAGTTCGTTTACTGCTGTTCCAATGATTTCTCCGAGAAGCCTGAATTCGGTAATTCTCTTCTGGATTCTCTTAATAAGCCAAGCCAGAGCTGTAAGCCATGGAAAGGAAAAAGCTTCAGGCACTAAGAATCCTGGGAAGGGACCTCCATCTGCCACTGCTGTTGCTGCACTGTGCTCTCTCTCCAACTCTCTTTTCTCCATTCAGACAGCTTTCTGAAACTTTTTTTCTGTATCAGAAGTTCTACCCTCTAGTTCTACTTCCATAATGAATTTTCTCTACTTGGAAGAAAAACAACTGTCATGGTTTTTAGTGACTTATACTTCCTCAAGTGAATTAGTCCAGCTCTGCCAAAAGAGCTGTTACATAAAGATCCTTTAAGTAAAGGAACTGAGATTGTTTAGCTTGGAAAAGCGAAGGCCCAAGGGGGATGTGATAGCTGTATTTGAAAGGATGTTGTATGAAAGAGTGATTAGATTTGTTCTCTTTTGCCCCAAAAGACAGAACTAAGAGGAAGGGGCAAAGTTGTAGAGAGGCACATCTAGTGTTCATGTTAAAAAAAAATTTCCTAACGATTAGAATATTCACAGAATGGAATGGAGATACTTTAGAAAGTGCTGGGTTTTTCTCAGTAGGCCCTATTTGGGCTCATTGGGCTTTTTGAAACTTGGTGTTTGTCCATTAGCTCTAGCTTAAAATCAAAATTGCTTCAAGGAACTAGAAGTGCTTGGAGACCAAAGAGAAATGGAATTCTGGGCAGAGGAAAAGATCAGTCATTACAGCCTCTGGAAATCTTCAAGGAATGGAAGGCTACGAGTAGCAAGGATTCTTTTTCAGGTACTGTCTTAGGCACCATAACTGTGGAGGTCTTGGACAACTGAAATTTTGTGGTCAGTAGATCAGATTTATATAATTCCACTTCCATTAATCCAGTTCTTCCTTCTACCAAATCAAACAGGTTAAGCTTCATGAAAACCTTGTGAATTAGGGCAGGCAGGCATTATTAGTTCCATTGGACAAATGAGAAGGTTCAAGCTGAAAGTTTAACTATCACAAGGTTGACACTGATTATATAAGCAAGACACGTTTGGGGATTCAAAATCAGATCTTCCAAGTTCCTTGTCTCTGCTCTTTTTAACTTGAAATGCTGTTTAGTTGGTTGGTTGTTGTCCTGCACTCTCAGAGAGAACCAAAATGGCATCATCACGCCGGAATTAAGGTAGTGTAGCCAACTATAACTGATCAGACCCAGACAAGCTCAGAAACCTGAGGTTGGGCACAAATAGTACACATGAACATTTGGAGGGGAGAGGTCTCTAAATTAGAGCACCCCTGGTTTTTTTTGAACCATTGCAATTCTGCATTGCTCAGAGAGTACAGTCCCTTCTCTGATGCTGCACACCATGTTGAGCTGTCCTTTCACGCAATTGATTCCAGAACTTCTCTCTAAAAACCCAGTGAAGTGAGTGAAAGTGAGGGAAGTAAGCAGAACCAAGAGAGCATTGTACATAGTAACAACCAGGTTATGTGATGATCAATTCTGATGGACGTGGCTCTTCTCAACAACGAGGTGTTTCAGGCAAGTTCCAATAGGCTTGGGATGGAACATGCAATCCACATTCTGAGAGAGGCCTGTGGGAACTGATTGTTGATCAATAATAATATTTTCACCTTTTTTGTTGCTGTTGCTTTCTGTTTTTTTTTTCCTTTCTTGTGCTTTTTTTCCCTTTTTGATCTGATTTTTTATTAGCATGATGAAAATGGAAATATATTTGGAAGGATTGCATATGTTTAACCTATGTCAGATTGCTTGCTGTCTCGGGGAGAGGGATAGAAAGAGGAAGGGAGAAAAATTTGGAACACAAGGTTTTGCAAAGATGAATGTTGAAAATAATCTTTGCATGTATTTGGAAAAATAAAATACTGTTAAACTCTGAAAACAAAAAGAAGAGAAAGGCCAATCAAGGCTATCAAGCCTCCTCTCCTTTTGGGCTAATTCTAGCCAGGAGCCTTGTAACCAACCTTAATCTACCACTTTTTTTTTAAACAACCCTAGGAGGGAGGTAGTACTCTTTGTTGTCATTCAGTTACGTCTGACTCTTCATGATCCAGTTTGCTGGGTTTGCCATTTCTTTCTTCAGCTTATTTCACAGATGAGGAAACTGAGGCAAATAGGGTGAAGTGACTTTTCCAGGGTCACACAATTAGTAACTGTCTGAGGATTTGAACTCAGGTTTTTCTGATTCCAGGATCAGCACTCTTTCTACTGTACTACCTAACGACTACTAGTACTCTACCTAGTATTATTATTATCCTCAGTTTAGAAATGAGGAAACTGAGGCTGAAAAAGTTAAATAGCTTGCCCACAGACCTACTAAATGTCCGAGATAGGATTCAAACTCAGTTTTTACTGACTCCAAGTCCAGCTCTTTGTGAACTGTACAACCTATTTGCCACATCATGTGCTGAATGCAGGAACATGCATGTTTCAAAGTGCAAAAGAACTCTAGCTAGTAGACAGGGGTCACACAATGGTAACTGAGATGCCAGAGAATCTTAGGTACCAAATGGGCTAAATTATAACTATCCTTTATTTCTGAAGAGCATAGCAGCAGCTCAGCTCAATTCATTAAGAACAGGGGCTAGGATTAGCATCAGGATGACCTGTATCAAAAACTCTATCTTTAATGTTTATCACCAGCTTGCCTCTATTCTTGGAATCATTATTGCCACTCAAGTCAATCAAGCCATTCACTAAAAGGTGAAGATTTTTCCTAATTCCCACAGGTAACTCAGTGTATGCTGTACATCCTTAATGCCAGTAGTTTTTCCCCAGTAAAATATAAGCTCCTCTAGGGCAGAGACAGGTTTCTCTTTATCTCTGTAACCCTAGAAGACTGCTTAACAAATGTTTAAATTAAACCAGCACTTATCCTTTATTACCTCAGACTACTGCCTAAGATTTCTGTACTAATTACATGACAGCTATGTTTTCTTCTGGATAGGTGGTGGTCCTTCCCCATACTGGTGGCAGCTACGTGACCAGAGGACAGAACACTTGGGGTTGAAGAAAGAAAGATTCATCTTCCTAAATTAAAATCTGGCCTCAGACAATTACTAGCTGTGTGACCTTGGTCAAGACACTTTAGATGTTTGCCTTAGTTTCCTCATCTATAAAATGAGCTGGAGAAGGAAATGGCAAATCATTCCACTTTCTTTGCTAAGAGAAAGTCATAAATGGGGTCATCAAGAATCAGATATGACTGATTAATAACAAATTTCCACACGTTGAAGTTCCTTATGCTGAAAAAAATCATGATCTTCATATTTTGCACAATATTTTTCAAACAGCCTACAAAGTAGCTGCTATCAAATTGAATAGTGCAAACCTGAAAGTATCCTCTTTGAAGAAATGAAGTTGTAAATTTATGCCCTTGGCTTTTCTAGCCATCCCTGAGACCTTATAATTTATCCCAATGAACATATCATTTATTTCCAAAATAGCCATGTTCTCTGTAGAACATTCCCCCCCCCCCTTCCCTATTTTTTAAATTTCGGCAGCTATTGGGGAAAACTGAAAACTTGTTACTTTTGTTATAACCAGATGGTGAGAAGCAAACTTACAATTTGGGGCAAAGCTACTTGTGGGAAAGATTTACATTTTGTAAAACTACTAACTAAATGACAATTTACTCATAATTGGCTAATTTTAAATGGATGTATAATTGCTCTTATCTATTTGTAGATCTTTTAATATACCAATAGCTTCTTTTCAGAGAATGTTTCGGATAAGTTAGTTGAAAGATAATTGCTTTTCATTTAGAACAAATATGCTATGACCTCAAGAGTTGAATTTGAAATATGGGAATCCCCCTGATATAAATTCCAACATGATTTGAATAAACTTTAAAATAATGATGGATGATGAGAGGAAGAATATTGTTCAATTTTTCTTCATAGAAATTTGCCTTAAAGGCAAAGTATCTCTAAGCTGCACAAAATTTTAGAAAAAAAATCTCCTCCAAAGACAAAATCTGGTTTGAGGCAAACATTGCTAAGTGACTTCCCTAGAACTACACAGCTAGTAAATAACAGAGGACAAAAATGAATTTAGTCCTCTTGATTATATTTCTAATCATGACTAGTGTTCTATTCTCCAGCTTCTTAAACTCTGGTCCATGACCCCATATGGGGTCTCATAACTAAATGTGGGGGGTCATGAAATTATGATTTGTCTTCAGTAAATGTTTGATTTGCATATCTATTTTTCATAGATATGTAAACATTTCTCAAGCAAAGAGGTCATGAGTGGAAAAAATTTTTAAAAGTTCTGTCATGGGCCACTTAGCTGCTCTAGTACAATGCAGCAAGCGGTAAACTTTCTGTAAAGGGTCAGGTAGTCAATCTTTTAGATTTTGTGGACAAAGAGGGAAAATCAAGAATATTCTGTAAGTACTCATATATCAAGAAAGAAAAGAAATACAAAATTTTTATTGGCAGAATTCAGAATATAATAATAGTAACAACAACAGCATCCTTTTTTTTTTGAAAGTGGGTCTTTTAACATGAATGGAGTTATTCTAAGGGGGAAATCACTTTACTTCACTGGCATGTCAAGTTAGTTTTCCCTATCAGCAAAACCAAATTGAAAATGTTCATCTATTAATGTTAATCTCTAAATAGATTTTATATACTCATCTTTGAAGACATCTCTTGATACCCCTGAGCGTATGGTTTTGTGTATAGAACATTCATCACTCAGAAGACATTAATAGAATTTTACTGGATTCTTCTCTTCATATTTGCCTTCTAGCATGTCTTTACTTTGCAGATTATAATCACTTCCTATTGAAAGTTAAGTGAGAGCTCCTGGAGCACATATTTTTTTTTAAATTTTATTTTATTTGCATAACATATGTGTGGGTAGTTCTTCAACAATAACCCTTACATAGCTCCGTTACAAATTTTTCCCCCCAACTTCCCCACCCCTTCCCTAGATGGCAGGATATCCACTACATGTTAATTATGTTAAAATATTGGCAAATCGAATATATGTATACATATTTCCAAACTTATCATTGTTGTGCAAGAAAAATCTTATCTACACAAACGATATATCAGATAAAGGAAACACAATGTAAGCAAACATCAATCAAGGAGTATGAGAATGTTATGTTGTGGTCCACATTTCGCATCCCTCTCTCTGGGTGTATATGGCTTTCTTCAGTGAACAATTGGAGGTGGTTTGAAACATATCATTGTTGAAGAGAGCCATGTCCATCAGAATTAATTGTCATATAGTACTGTTGTTGCCGTGTATAATGATCCTGGAGCACATACTTAAACAGATTTTGAAATATGAATTCTTTTGTGAACTTGCACTTAAGATCCCCCTAAAAATGCTGCTCAAATTGTACTTTAAGCTCTAAAAATATATTTGTGCAAGAATGGTGATATTACTTCTAATTTTTGTTAGCACAGTAATGTATAAAGCCACTCAAGTTTTTCACATATAAGTGCTGTTTTGTCTTGTAATTTGGGGATTAATTAATAAATTTCAAGCAAAAGCTAATTTCCAAAGCCATTCATTTTTCAAAAATATAGTTGTTAAGAATAGTTCTTTTCAACAAGAAAAATTGCAAACTTTGTCTTGAGCTCAAAAAAACATAATTTTTTTTCTTTTTTTGTGCTTTGACATGATAGATATGTGCTGGTAATAAAAATAAAATAAAATGTTGTGGCAAGATATGTGTGGCACTGAAGATACTATAAAGTTATAACTTAGTCACTGCAATTTGTACGTTATGGAGCATCAGGGTCACAGAGGATATCTACCGAGACCACTCAACCCTGCTGTTATAGCACAATAGCAGCCAAAGACAATTAGTAAATGAATGCTGGATTTCTTTATCATTGTCTAAGACACCATTCTTTTTGGTCCCCTAGCTTCGGAATGTTAGTTTTATCCCAGTCTCCACACTCTCACTCGTTTCATATATCCAATCAAATTTTAAATTTTACTGTGTTCTTCCCCCATATTTCCTGTACAACTTCTCTCGTAACTCAAAGTCTCTATCCTGATTCAGGCCCTTATCACCTCTTTCTCTAAATCATTACAATAGCCTCCCTTTTTGGCCTCAGTGCTTCGTGTCTTGTCATATTTCACTGATTCATCCTCACTGCTCCCCAAGGGACTTTCTCCAAGAGAGGGCCTGACTTTCCCTCTACTCCTCACTCAGTGAAAAGAAATGAGTGCTTCTTTTTCATAACCTGGTTCTTTATGCATTTCTAATCTTATTAAATAGTATTTTCATCTATGGTCAAGCCATGCTGTTCTTTTTATTCCGAACATGTGATAGATAAAACTTTTGTATTGGCTGTCCTCCTGGCCTGGAATATGTTCCCTCTTTACCTCTGCCTCTTAAAATCTCTGATTTTCTTTGAGGTTCAGCTTTAGTACCATTTTGCATATGAAGCTTTCCAGATCTCCCAAGGTGCTAGTACTCTTCCTTTCAAAAACAACCTTGTATTCATCAAGTATATGCTTTATATGTATATTTATGCATGTTATTTATATTAAAACACAAGCTCCTTGATTGTTTCCCTTTTGCCTTTGTAGATTTTTGAACTTGGCACAGGTCCTTGTAGATAATATGTGATCAGTAAGTGCTTGCTGAATAATTGATTGATGAACAAATATAGTCTTAATATTTAAACCATAAAAGGATAAAACAAAGAAAGAAAACTATAAACCAATATTACAAAATATTATTGATGAAGAAATTTTAAATAAAATCCTAAAAATACTATAACAATAAATACAAATGATACTTTAAGGATAGGGAGAATATTCTTAATCCAAAAGAGGAGAATACAGATGGTTGCAAAAGACAAATCATTCTGCTTACATTCTATTAAAAAAAAAGCTTTTAAATCAACAGTATCAATGTGGTTAGCATAAGAAGGGAAAGTATCAACTGGAAAAAATTTTGCATCAAATATTTCAGTTAAGATGTTGACTGACAAGATACATAGCAAATTAATACAAATAAATGCATAAGACCAAGAGCCACTGAGCAACCGAAAAATGGTCAAAGAATGTGAACAAATCTCAGAAGAAAAACTTGGAGCTATTATAATCATATGGAAGATTTCTCCAAATCAGAAATAAGAGAAATGCAAGTCAACTAATGCTTCATCTTATACCCAAAAAATTAATAAAGATGATTTTTTAAAAATTGGGAATGGTAGGTTAAAACAATATAATAAAAATGACAATACTGCCAAAGTGAATTTATAATTTTAATGCTAAAAATCCCAAACTATCAAAGTCAAGCTTTATAATATTAGATAAAATCATGACAATGTTCATCAAGGGAAAAAAACATATCTAGGATATCAAAGGAAATAATGAAAAAAAAAAAGGAATGAAGCAGGCCCAACCTCAAACTATAATACAATGTAGGAGCCGTCAAAATTACTTGGTATTGGCTAAAAAATAGACATGGTAGACAAGGGAAAACAAGAAACAATGTAACTCAATATCTCAGTATTCAATAAACTGGGAAAAATTATTTCTATGATAATTCCTTTATTTGATTAAAAACTGTAGAGAAAACTGGAAAGTAGTATAATAGAATTTAGGTTTGGATCAACACCTTGCACCATATTCAAAAGCATGTTCCATATAGTTTACTTGATGAAAGCTCTTACCATAAAAAATTAGAAGAGATTTTATAGTCTTAGTAAATAGTCATTGTTAATAAACATTTGTTAATAAGCATTTATTAAGCACTGACTATATGCTAGCCACTGAATTAAATACTGCAAATACAAATAAGAAAAAGAAAGAGGGTCCTTGCCCCCAAGGAACTTATAGTGTAATGCCAAAAGATAATACGCAAAAGGAAGCTGAAAAGAGGGTTCACCACCAAAGGATATTTGACACAGGCCCATGGAGTTGAAACCAAACAGTGCAGTTGATGGGAAATGAAGAAATGGCTAGAAAATTTGAGTCTTCAGTAAGTAGAAGCTTTAGGAAGATTTACTTACATTACTCCCCAGCCCTCCAATCATGAGGGAGATCAAATATTTTTCACAACCAGGAGCTGTAGATATATTCTTAACCAAACAAGGAATAGAAACAATCTTAACAAAGTAAATTATCTTTACAATATGAACTTGAGAATCTTCTATACACACAAAATTAGTGCATTTGAGATAAGAAAGGAATCAATCGCATGAGGAAATAATCTTTGGATCAATTTTTTTTTCTTAAGGGTTTAGTACCTAAGATAAACAGATAACACACATATATGTATATATTTACACATATGCATGTATATGTATATACAAAGTCACATTTCTACATACACAAGTCATTCTTCAATAAATTAGAGCCAAAAAAAGTAATGAATTGAATGGGGAAATAATCTTTGGATCAAATTTTTTCTTAAGGGTTTGGTATCTAAGATAAACAGATAACACATATATATGTGTATATATGTACACATATACATATATATATAGTTACATTTATACATGCATAACTCATTTTTCAATAAATTAAAGAGCCAAAGGATATGAACAATTTTCAAAAGAACTGCAAACTATTTACTGTCATATGAAAGAATGTTCCAAGTCCACAGAGATAAGAGAAATGCATATCAAAACAATTCTAAATTTCAATTCATATCTAGGAAATTGGCAAAGATGAAAAACAATGGAAATAGTCAAAGTTGTAGGAGTTGTGAGAAGATAGGAACATTAGGCATTGTTGGCAGAACTGTCAACATGCACAATCATTGCAAAAAGCAATTTGGGATTAAACAAAGTATCTCCATATTCCTGGACTCAGAGATTCTGCTACTAGACATATATCCCAAGGAGGGCATTGTTAAGAAGAAAGTCCTCTCCCTCCCTCCTTCCTCCCCAGTCCCGTGTGTGTGTGTGTGTGTGTGTGTGTGTGTGTGTGTATATGTATATATATATATATATATTTCACAATATTTACAAGAATGCTTTTATGATTACAAAAAACTGGAAACAGAATGACAATCACTGTTTTGGGATGAGTAAACAAATCATTTTTAGATTGCACAATCTAATACTGTTGTGTTATAAGAAATTGTGAATATGATGAATACAGAGAAGCTTAGGGAAGACATATGAACTGATGGAAAATAGAGGAAGGGGAGCCAAGAAAATAACATTCACAATTGATATAACAATGTAACTGGAAAGAAAGACTACAAAATAATCAAAAGTGAATGCTGCAACATTCCCAAGAACAAGCATGGCCATAAAGAAACCATGAACAGATATCCTGATACCACTCCTTTGCAGAGATGGAAGATCTATAGAATGGAACACTGCACATATTTTCAGACTTTTCAGAAATACCGATTGGCTTTGCTGATTAAATCTTTCTCTTAATCCTTTTTTTCTTTAAAAATATTTTTGTTGGGGCAGCTAGGTGGCGCAGTGGATAGAGTACCAGCCCTGAAGTCAGGAGGACCTGAGTTCAAATCTGGTCTCAGACACTTAACATTCCCTAGCTGTGTGACCCTGGGCAAGTCACTTAACCCTAATTGCCTCAGCAAAAAGCAAAAAAAAAAAAAAATTGTTATGTGGGGTAACAGAGGAGGAAGATGACTGCTGGAGAAGTTTTTCTGGATGTAAAAACAAAAGCTACAATCCATTTCTTTGAAAAATGAAAATAGCTAATGCTACAGACATTTGAGTTAACTTTTATTCACATTTTAATTAAGTCATGATTCTGATGTCCATATTTTTTGACTCAAAATCCATTAATAAATATATAACCTAAAAAGGTCACAGACTCAAAGAAAGGTCTCACATGCATCAAAGTATTTATAGTAGTCCTTTTAGTAGTAGCCAGAAAACTGGAAACAAGCAGAGGTCTTTTGGATCAAGCAATAGCTAACTATGATACATGAATAAAAAAGAAATCAGAAAAACACATAAAGACTCACTTTAACTGGCAGCTTTTGGTAATCTGAGCTAGAAAAAAATAGATGCAACAATGACAACAACAAAAATGGAAAGAACAACAATAACCAAAAGCAAAACAAAACATGTCTAAGTCTGGTCCTAGAAAAGAGCTGAGAAAATGTACCACACTCTACTTCCTTGACTGAAGCAGAGAATTATATGTATAGAATACTGCATATACTGTTGGACATTGCTGATGTGTGATTTAATTTTGCTGGGCTCTTTTTTTCTCGATTTCTTTTAAAATCTTTGCTACAGGGGATGGTTTCCTGGGTAGGAAGAGGGGGAGATGGTTATTTTGGGAAAAGAAAGTGATATTAAAAAGTTATCAATAAAAGTCAAAGAGATCCATAGGAAATACACAGTCAAACTTGACAAAGAAAATGTGCTTCACTCCAAAAGCAAAGAATCCCATAAGTGCATGATATTATACTTCTTTGAAACTACTTTTGCAAAACTGTGCCTGAATCATAATCATTTGGGCTTTTAGCAAAAACCATGTTAATTTCCAAGGCCTGGAGCTAGCCCATCTGTGAAGCGTTCTCCCTGGTTCCAAGTGACACCATCTCCCTTCTCTACTGGTATCATAAAACCCAGACTGCCTGAAGGGAAAGACCTGGGCGCACCTCCTTTCTCCTAAACTTTGAAAACAGCACACCAGCCTTTGGCGGTGTTATACTGTTACATATGTATTTTCAGTTAGTTTCAGCTTTTTGTGCATATGCATTGAGCTCAATTTGCTTTTGCAGAGAGGTAGCAAGACCTATGGAAATTAAAGTATGGACTTTTCAATCTAGAGGCCCAGGCTTGACTCTTGCCACAGATATGTACTGTGTTCTGATAAAGTTGGCTTCTTGGTATCAAGTGACTGCATACTACTTACCTCACAGGATGCAAGCCCTTCGATGCTACAGAAATGTGTGTTGGCAATTTCTCCAGCCAAGTCCTCTAGATGGGCCGAAGTCTCGGGCTAATGAACCGAGAGTGGGCAGAATTTTAGGGATATTGGTTCTACTACAGTCCGTTGAAGGTATACCACAATTCTGGGTTTGAAGCTCAAGGCTCTGGGTGGGTATTCTCCTCTCTCATGCCATCCCATCCTCAAGTTAAGTCAGTTATCTCAGGCTTTAGGAATTTAGACATTGTTCTTAACTTAGTTTCCTTGACCATGAATCAACATAAATATGTTCTTGACTCTCCCCTCCCCCAATACCCGGTTCTCTGCATCAGAAAAAGTCTCATTCCTAAGAACTCTTTCCCTTTAGAGTGAAGACTGCTTCAAACTGTCTGACTCTATTGCTACAGGCTTAGTTCAAGGTTTTTGCAATAATGAAAATATTATGAAAATCCCTTATGCCCCTCTTCACAATAAAAGTCATACTATGAACAAGTCCAAGAAGTCATGCAGACTCTGCTTACAGATGGTTAGCAAGGGGAAAAAACAAAACCTTTCAAAGCAATCCTTTCCACTCTAGGAAGGTTTTGCTGATGTCAAGCTTCAAATGATCTCTTTGTAATGTCTACCCATCATCCCTAATTCTGCCTTTGGGGGCTAAACAGAACAAGTCTAATCCCCATTTCATATGACAGCTGTCAAATACTTGAAGAAAACCATAATGTTTCATTCTCTTTTTTTTTTCTTTTCCAGGCTGAAAAACCTCCAGTCCATTCAAGCAATCCTCACAGGATATAGATTCAAGGCTCCTCACCACCCTGGTTGTCCACTATGAATATTCTTCAACTTCACAATGTCCTTCTTAAACTAGTGCCCAGAGCAAAACACAACACAACAGATGGCTTCTAATGAAGTAAGACCATGATAGACCTATTGTTTCTCTATTTTGAAAATCTATGTGGTCAGGATACAAAAAAGATCTTGACAGGCTGCTGGAGTATAGGACTGAATGTAATAAAATTTAATCCAAAAGGAATAAATGAAAAGTGAATTTTTAAAATTGGAAAGAAATGCACGAGAATTACAAGAACAAGATGGGGAAACCTGGTCAGACAGTAAGTAGTTCTGAAAAAAAAAAGATATAAGTTTTAGTGGACTTCAAGCTTAATATGGGTCAGCAGTGATACATGGTAGCTAAAATATTAATATTATCTGTACCAATGAATAAATGGAAAAAATGTCATTTATCAGGTGCAAGGCTAGGAACACAAATGCAAAAAGCAAGGCAGTACCAGTCCTCAAAGAATTTACATTTTAACAGAGAAAAACAACACAAACAGTGGATAAAGCACTGGGCTTAGAATCAAGAAGCCTCATTTTCATGAGTTCAAATTCGATCTCAGACACTTAGTAGCTATGTGACCCTGAACAAGTCACTTTACCCTGTTTGCCCAGTTTCTCATCTGTAAAATAAGCTGTAGAAGGAAATGGCAAACCTGTTCAGTAACTGTCAAGATGCCAAATTGGGTCATGAAGAGTCAGAAATAACTGAACCACAACAATCCCATTGATTAGGTAGGATGGGAACAGCTTAGGTGGTGAAGTTGACAGAGTGCTGGGTGTAGAGTCAGGAAGATGAGTCTCCTTGAAAACTATCTGGCCTTTGGCACTTACTAGCTGTGTAATCCAAATGTGGTCATGTGGCCTGAAATGGTTAGAAAAGTAAAAGGATATTAGTAATTAGTGGTATTACTACCCAACTGAGTAGCATCTTTTCTAGGAAGGTTGGTTAATTTGATTACCCTTTTCAAAGCATGTAGAGTAGAAAGCAGAGACTGGAAAATGGCTCTGAGACATTTCAGACTTTCAAATTTGAGATCGTAGCCATCAATCACATTCAACATCCAAATGCTCCAAAGTTCCATTCAGTTCAGACATTGTATTTCTTATATTCAAAGGACCTTTGGAGTACTGATACTTTTTTTGACATTATTAGATGGCTCTCCATTTCCAACATCTGTTTGAGTTCTAACATTTTATATTCTACATCCAAGATCATGCCCAATTAGTGTGATTACCCTTGACAATCAGCTAATAGACTCAACTGGCTTTTAAGAAAAGACATTTACTCAAATAACACAGAGGTTATAGAGGTGATAAGTGAACTCTAGTGAATGGATGAAACCCCTAAAAGAGTATAGAGGTAAGTGGCCCAAGATTTTTTAGAATCTTGGGAGCTGCTTAGAAGGTAAGAGATGAACTCAGCTAAGGAGAATGATAAACAGGAGGAGAATAATGGTGGAGAAATGTCATAGAAGCAAAGTCAAGAGAAATTACATGGAAGCAAGGTGGTGATCAAAAGAGTCAATAGCTGCAGAGTAGTCAAGTAGAATGAAGACAGAGAAAATTCATTGGAATTAGCAGTTAAAACGTCCTAAGTCAAACTGAAAGAGGTTGAATAAGAGATGAGGAAACCAAGGTACTGAGTATATACTATTCTATTTTTTGAATTCAAAATTCAAAGGGAAACGGCTTATAGGACAAAAGCCTAACTGGAAAGTAGGGTCAAGTAAAGGAGTTTTGTTTTAAGGATAGGAGATGGTCTAAGTTGGCAAGTGAAAAAGAAGTATCCAAGGGATAAGAAGAGAAAGTGAAAGTGAGAAACAGAGTCAATGATCTATGCGCAAATTTCCAAAGACAGACAGGAAGAAGATCAATGGTACAAATAGAAGGCTTGGCCTTGCTGAGGATACAGGATACCACTTAGGAAGGAATTGAAAGACAGTAGTAGCATGATAGGGAGAAAAGAAGATTGGATTTGAGGTAAGGAGCATGTGAGTTCAAATCTCAGCTCTTCCAATCACAATCTTTCTAATCCCAGACAAATCACTGAGTATCCCATTCACCTCATTTAAAAAGTGATGAGTTGGACTAGATGACTTTCTAGGCCCCTCTCATCTTTAAATCTATGACCATATGATGAGAAAAGTAGGGATGATGATCATCTTGCTAACATGACAGAGGATGGTGTACACCCTGGAGATAACCTGCAGATGGTATAAGCACTCAGTACCCAACTAATGAGTCCCTAGAAAAAGCCATTGACATCTTGAGATTTGGGATCTCTAATGGACTTGATTAAGATAATAGATGGCCATGAAACTCCTTCAGCATAAGCTCACATAAGCTTCAGGCTCCATTATACAAAGGATCTGGGATGGTTGGAGGGTCTTTGTGGCAAGCCCTATGCAGAAGAAGGAACCCTGAAGCTTATGATTTCATTGGCCTTATGTTTTCGTGGAACCTGCAGGCACTCTACTATCTTGCAAGATTCTCCTCCGGCTTTCCCATAAATCTTCTTTGATGTATACAATCAATGAATTTGGGCCCTCCTCCAACTCTTTTCCAATTTCAGGGGTATGACTGTATTTATTAACTCACGAAGCATTTAAACATTAGTATTAGAACTTCAAAAAGCACTAACCTCAATCACCACAGATTCTAAGCCTCCAAATTCATCTCTCAATTGTTCCAAAGTCAAAGCAGAAATGGAGGAGGCTACAAACCAAAGTACCTGGAACAAGGTTGGACATGAACAATATAAAATCCATGAACTTGAGAATGTAAAGGGACCTTTCCTTTAGTCTTTTCAGTCATGTCTGATTCTGTGACAAAATGTGAGGTTTTCTTGGCAAAGATAGTGAAATGGTTGGTCATTTCCTTCTCTAGCTCATTTGAGAGATGAGGAAACAGAGGCAAACTGGACTAAGCAACTTGTCCACATAAGTAGTAAGGAAACAAGACTAGACTTGAACTCAGTAAGAAGCGTCTTACTGACCCCAGACCTGGGCCCCTATCCACTGCAGTGCGCACCACCTAGCTGGTCCCATAAGGGACCTTCAAGGTTGTCTAGTCCATCTCATGCGTGAATGAGAATTTTCTTCTACTGGGTCCCCACAAGTGATTGTCATCTCACTTGCCTAAATATCTCCTGTGAGATAATAGAGGAAAATGGCATATCTATCTGGATCATTTTCTTGCCTTTCTCACCAACTCTGTATGTGTGGTCAGCAAATACACATCAGTCCTTTAGAAAAAGCCCGCACAATGCTAAAGATCACTTCTCCATGAAGTTACAAGCAATGTGACAAGGTTTCTAACAAAATCATGCTCCACAGGTAGCCTTTGAATAGAGGCTTCCCAGAATCTAACTTGTAGCACTGGATGACAGATGCAGTATTCTCTCTTCTCCTCCATACATTCAAACATAAGTGCTAGACAAACACACCTGGGAATGATAAATAATGCAAAAAATCTGATTAATGATGCAATTTTGGCTGTAGGTCTCAACCAAATTTTTTTCCTGCTAAGAAAGCCTGGGATATTATATTGCCTCTGACATTTTTATACAAAACACCAAATCTTTTTCTCTACATACCTTCCTTCTCTTTACCTTTATGGTGCACTTGTATTTCTAAATTAAAGTATAAAGATACTGGCTTAAATTACCCCTTGATACCAATAAGATTTAATTAAAATTGTTGATGCAAGAAGCAACCAAGCCTGCCTTGAAACAAAGAAATGTTTTTAAAGTTGTAATTACAGCATTTCCTTAAATAACACACACACACGTACACATGCACACACACACACACACAAACACAACATCCAAACAAGCATATTGGGCAATTTGTGTGATCACTGTAATATAATTCTTTTGTTATTCCTGGAATGATGTTTCCAAAAGCAGGAGAATCTTCAAATGATGTTGCAATGTCTCTCCTCTCTTCTCCTGTCATCTCCTCTTCTCCTCTCCTTTCTTCCCCTTCTCTTTTTCTTTCCTTTCTTACCCTTTTCTTCTCTCCCATTCCT
Organism: Myrmecobius fasciatus; assembly: GCA_023553655.1. Lineage (NCBI taxonomy): Eukaryota > Metazoa > Chordata > Mammalia > Dasyuromorphia > Myrmecobiidae > Myrmecobius > Myrmecobius fasciatus. The sequence continues at coordinate 220,632 of JAJPUD010000975.1, forward strand.
TCCTCTCCTGCTCTCTCCCTCATAAATATATAATCTCTAAATAGGAGAATGGTTCAACGACTGCTTCACATGAATGGAAAAGCAATACAGCTAACCCTATGTCAAAATTCCAGGTCAAAGGACTTGGATTCTGCCATTTATTTCTACACTCTTTTGGGCAAGTCCTGGGTTTCATAATTCTCATGTATAAAAATATATATCCAGATTTGATCATGTTGAACCTCTAACTAAATCTAACTCTATAATCAATGAACTTTTTTTTTCTTACAAGGGGGGCTATTAAGCTTTTTGAACTTGGTATCTGGATTTTTTTTCTTCAGAGGAAATTGGTCTTTTCCTGCATGTCAATAACAAAGGTCATTCATTTAGCTAATATTAATCATCTTGATTCTATTCCAGGCTAGTTCTGTCTTTATGGCATAGCAACAACTGGCTATTTGGTCTCTACTAACTCATTTTTTTTGCAGTTACCCAGTAGTGCAAACACATCTATCCCTGGACTTTGAATTCAGTTCCAAGTAGCAGAAGGCTATGAAGAGGGGCTTCAAGCTCATGTCCCTTTCATGAGTTTCAGTTTTTCGTGCAACTGTCAAAAAAGACACTGAAAACAAGGCTAATCCTGCCCTTCACACCTCACAGGGTCATCATGATGGTAATCAATCAACAAACATTCATTAAGTTCATAAATATGCCAGACATTATGCTTAGCTTTGCAGATACAAAAACCAAAAAGAAACAAGAGTTTTTGTGAGCGAGTTTACATCCTAATTGTGTAAAGTATTCATCAGCTGCTCAGTGATAGAAGGGAGACAATATGTATATATAGAGGGTGTCCCAAAATTTCAGCTTTCATAACTTCAGAAGAAAAAATACTAACTTACAAAAACATCATTTGAAAATTTAATTATTTATATTTACTTTATATTTATTGAGCTTTATGAATTTTGAGTATTAAATTAATTATTAATTATATAGAAAAAACAAATGATCTCTATCTACTTTTAGAGCTAAAAGGGACTTTGGAGACCATCTTGTCCCACCTTCTTGTTCTACATATGGGAAAAGTGAAGCCCACTGAGTTAAAGTGATTCACCCAGGGTTACACAGATAGTAAGTGGCTCAGCTGAGATTTAAATTCATGTCTCTTGATGACAAGGACAGCATTTTTAATGACATTTGTCTACACTATAAAAAACTATCCCTACCCAGTATTCTGTGGTTGAATTGTCAACTAAACATCTAGTTTGTAATCATCATCTAACCTTGCCTAGATGTTATAGGTCAAAGGTCAGGGACCAATGTCAACCAGAGATGTAACTAAGAGAACATGATGGAGAATTCAGATTCAAAGCTAAACCTAGAAATATATCTCAAAACCTTTAAATGTCTCCCACTGCCTATAAGGTAACATTCAAAATACTTAGCTTGGCTTTCAAAAGCCCCCTGCTCACCTTTACCACCTTTAAAATCTCCACAAGGTATAGAGGACAGAACATTGGATTGGGAACCATGAGACCTTAACTCTCTGGCTCTGTACTAACAACCCATGTGACCTTAGGCAGACTATTCAATTTCTTGACCAAGGCCTCCTTTTCCTCACCTGTAAAAGGAGGGAGTCCAAACTAGATAAACTTTAAAGTCTCCTTCAATTCTAAATCTTTTATCTTATCATCTCTACCTCAAATACCTCAACTAAGCATGCTTCAAGAATAGTGAGTCAACAGCCAGAGCCAGAAGCAACATCTTGGAGAAGCTGGTGTAGTCAATGGACTTACAAACAAAAGACCTGGGTTCAAGCCCTATCTCTGTAACTTACTATGTATTGGATATTGGGCAAGCCAACAAATTTTTCTGGGTCTCAATTTCCTCCTTCTATAAACTAAACAAGTGCAAGTATATCAATGGTGTCAGACACAAATAGAAACTGGGGGCCACTTAACTACGTATAAGAAACCCTATTAGCAGCATATTGACTTAGAAAATCACATATTAGAATTATCTATGCTCTGCTGTATTTTATTAATTTTGGTAAATATTTCTTAATTACATTTTAATCTTGTTCTGCATATACTGGTGGGCCCATATTTGAAACCTCTGGACTATGTGACTTCTAAGGGCCCTTCCGGTTCTAAATCTATGATTCTATCATCATGTGATCATAAGGGAGTAGAAAAGGTCAGTTAAAAAGGCAAGGGCTAGATTCTAGAGGGTCTTCTCATTATTCCTTCATATCCTTATATCATAACAGAGCACATCAGGTTTTGGAATTTTGGAATTGTGAAAAACATGCTTCTTTGTAATAACAAATGTTGGAGGGGATGTGGGAAGGCTGGGAGACTGATGCATTGTTGGTGGAGCTGTGAATGGATCCAACCATTCTGGAGAGCAATTTGGAACTATGCTCAAAAAGTTATCAAACTATGCATACCCTTTGACCCAGCAGTGTTTCTATTGGACTTATATCCCAAAGAGATCTTAAAGGAAGGAAAAGGACCCACTTGTGAAAGAATGTTTGTGGCAGCCCTTTTTGTAGTGGCAAGAAACTGGAAACCCAATGGATGACCATCAATTGGAGAGTGGCTGAACAAATTATGGCATATGAATGTTATAGAATATTATTGTTCTGTAAGAAATGACCAGTAGGACGATTTCAGAGAGGCCTGGAGAGACTTGCATGAACTGATGCTGAGTGAAATGAGCAGAACCAGGAGCACACGGCAACAACAATACTATATGATGATCAATTCTGATGGACATGGCTCTCTTCAACAATGAAATGTTTCAAACCAGTTCCAATTGTTCAGGGAAGAAAGCCATATACACCCAGAGAGAGGGATGTGAAATGTGGACCACAACATAACATTTTCATGCTCTCTATTGATGTTTGCTTGCATTGTTTCCTTTCTCTGATTTTTCTTTCTTGTAGATACAATTTTTCTTGCATAAAAATAAATGATAACTGTGGAAATGCGTATACATATATTCGATTTGTCAAGTATTTTAACATAATTAACATGTAGTGGATATCCTGCCATCTAGGGGAGGGGTGGGGAGTATGGGGGAAAAATTTGTAACAGAAAGCTTTGTAAGGGTTAATGTTGAAGAATTACCCATACAAATGGTTTGCAAATAAAAAGTTTTAATAAAAAAATAATTTTAAAAAAAAATTTACAAAAACTTGCTTCTTTGACTACCAGACAATGGACTACTCAAAGGCAGAGCTTGAGCTAAATTACACAGAGTAGGCACTTGTTAGATGTTGACTGTATTACACTCACTACCCTACATAATTTTCTCTCCTAGAAAAATAGCTTGCATGTTGTGTGACTAGAGTGATGAAATACTACAGCTTGGAAGAATGAGAATAGTAGGTCACACCAAAGGTACTGGAGAGGCATTTAGTTGGAATGAGAAAGCTAAGCAAAGGAAGTAGTGAAAATTTTTTCATCAAACATATATATATGACTAGAAAAGGAAGCAGTTTCTTGAAATACCAAGAATAAAGGAAAATTGATGAACCTTTAAGATTCACCAACCTTTGTTTAACCAAACTATATCAAGAAATCAAGGGAAAGGTTCTCAGCATGTTGGTAGATCCCAAGAAAAAAAATTCATAGGACAAATAGTCCAACAGGAAGGACAACAAAAGATGAGATGTGATTCGTATCACTGAAAGGAATAATTGTACATGGATAAGATTACAACTCTGGAAAAATGTCACCTCTTTGTATAGTGCTTTACAATTCCTATGTACCTTCCCCTCAACCCCCTCCATTACAAGCTAAATAGTAATCAGGACATGAATTATTACCCCTATTTTAGAGATAAGGAAAAAAGTCTCAGTAAGATTAAGTGATTTACTTGAGGGATTCAGCCATTTTTCAGTCATGTCCAACTTTTCATGACCACTTTGGAGGTTTTCTTGGCAAATATACTAGTTGGCCATTTCCTTCTACCTTTCATTTACAGATGAGGAAACTAAGGCAAAAAAGGTTAAATGACTGGCTCAGAGACACACAGCTGGGAAGTATCTGAAGCCAAATTTGAACTCAAGAAGAGGAGCCCTTCAGACCCTCTATTCACTGTAGCGCCACCTAGTTGTTTGAGGGTACGCAGCAAGTATGCAGCAGAGGCACCTAATTTGAACTCCAGCCTTCCAATATCAAGTTCATTTCTGTTCCCTTTTCAGCATGTTACTACCCACACTTCTGACTTTGGTATTTTGTTTTTGTTTCTTTAATCTCTCAAGTTTTCCCCTTGTAACTCAATTTAAGTTTCTGAAACATCTTAGATGTCACAACAGAATCCCTTTCTGCACTTCTCCTGGAGATGTTTCCAAGTGACAATGACATTTTCAAAGTGACAAGAGTACATTAATTTGGGAGCCTGGGGTATGCTGAACTGAATTTAACTGTTCTCCTCTGGTGAAGGAGGAGACAAAAGGTGATAAGTGAATTTGAGTTGTAGAAAGAATGGGTTTCATCTGGATTGTGAGAAACACTGGAGTGGGTTGGAGAAGTATCTGGAAGATTAATTGATTAATTAATTGAAAGACATTAATGCTATACATTCTTGTAGGAGACCTAAATATAAAATTCTGCAGAAAAAAAAAACTATGAGGAAATTCACTGCTAAAAATCAATGTAGGTATTCACATTGGTAGATTGGTAAATATCATCGTCAATAAAATAAAGGGATCACAAGAATCTTAGAACTACATGTCCATGCTCAGGGACAAAACACTTATCTAATAGATGCATGTAGACATACATCACAGTGCCTGAGCCACAGCTGACAAAACAGTGATGGATTGTTTCTGATGTCTGGAGGAGGAAATGTACATAAATTGAGACAGCTAGATAGCTCAGTGAATAGAATGCTTGGAATCAGGAAAACCTGAGTTCAAATGTGATTTTAGCCACTTACTCACTATGTAAGGTCACTATGACCCTGAGCAAGTCATTTAACCTTTGGCAGTCTCAGTTTCCTCTTCTGTGATATGAGGATAATAATAGCAGCTACTTCCCAGGGATGTTATGAGGACAAAATTAGATTAATTATTTTACAAAACTTAAAGCACTATAAATAAATGCTACCTGTGAGACAAGTATTTCTTTGGTAAATTCCAATTTTCATATTTTCGTAACTATCATGCATCCTTTCTTTGGAGGCAACTTAGTTTGTTAACCTGAAATAGTGCATGGCCAAGTACAAATCTCTAACTGCTTGTATCTTTTCAGAGCAGGAAATCCTCTGACAAATATCATTCATCAGATACAAAATTCTCCTGTCCTTTCCTCCCTAAAATGTTCTCCTATCTGTCTCTTTCTAGTCCCTAGGGCCAAGATTCTAAAACATGCATGCATGCCCTCAACATCTAGGTTGTCTACGTGGGGCTTCTCTCCCTGCCTAATATATCAACAATTCCTGGGCTAATCCATCTAAAAACCACTCCCAGCTCAGTCAGCCCCTGCTGAAAAACTATCACAAGACTCCCATTTTTCACAAGACAAAGTCAAAACTTTTTAGTTTACTTTTAATTCACAAAATCACAGAATGTTGAAGCTGAAAGGGTTGTCTTTACAACATTTCCAAAAAGTGGCAATTCAATTGTAGCTTGAAGCCTTCCAGGAGGGGAGTCCCTGACCCCCAAGGCACCCTATTTCACTCTGGGTGAGCTATAAGTATTGGAACATTTTTCATTATATGCTACTTAAATTTGCCTTTCTGTACCTTCCATCCAAGGTTCCTATTTCTACTCCCAGGCTCAATCAGAACATATATATTTCTTTTAGATTTGAGGGCCATACGATGGCCCTTCACATAGTAGTAGACTCTCAATAGGCTTCCTCTTAGTTTGTGCTTCTCCAGATTTGACTGTTTTCTCCTAAAATGTCATGCTCAGAAATGACACTCTGGAGATGGCCAGACCAAGGCAGAATATTAGAAAATGACCGCTTTGATTATTCTGGAGACTACGTTTCTCTCAATACCAAGTAAGATAGCATTAAGTTGTTTGGCTATACCAATAGCTCACATTGAGCTGGAATTGTCCTACACTGTCCATATTTTGGCACAGGAATTTCCACTCAGCAATACCTCCCCTCCATGCATTTGAGGAAGTGATTTTTTAACCCAAGTGTATAAGTTTTTAAGTATAATCTTGTCCATTTAGTCCCACTGTTCTACAGTGTCAGGATGGTGTGTGTGTGTGTGTGTGTGTGTGTGTGTGTGTGTGTGTACTCCATCATCCAACCAACTAGATATCCTTTGCAGGTATTTATCATTTTCAGATTGGACCAATAATCCATCTATGCCTTCAAAGAAATTATTAAAGTCATTGAGTCTCAGTTTCCTTACTTGTAAAATGAGTAGATCGAACTAGAACATTTCTAATGTTCCTTTTAACTCTCTATCTATAATACTAGAGTTCTCTGAGAGATAACATGGTTGAACTACACAGGGACAAGCATGGAGAGCCCTTCCAAGTTGATTTTAATCTACTAATGGTTATTCTTTGGGTCTATTCATTCAATTAAAAATACAACAAATCATGATCTCACCTGGCCCATATCTTTCCATCTTATCACAAAGATGGTGTGATAGATTTCCCCCAAAGTTTTGCTAGAAGGCAGGTCTGTTATATCTGTAATATTCCTCTAATACCTTGCTCCAAAGGCAAATGAGATTACTCTGGGTGCTCTGTTTTTGGGGAATCCATTAAAGCATTTATTTATCATCACTGCTTCCCTATCTAGGACTTGCAAATTACCCCTTTGATAAAGTATTCTAGAATACAGGCATATATCTTCTAAGGTCACTCACTGATAAAGCTTGTGGCCTTTACCCTCATACCTTTTTTTTTAAAACACTGGAACATCATATACCATTTAATTATCCTGTTCAGAGCACCTCTTTCTTTTTTTTTTTTGTTAAAGCTTTTTATTTGTATAACATATGTATGGGTAGTTCCCCAACATTGATCTTTACAAAGCTTTCCATTACAAATTTTACCCCCAGTCCCCTCCCCTCCCCTAGATGGCAGGAAGTCCACTACATGCTAATAATGTTGAAATGCTTGAGAAGTTATGCAAGAAAAATCCTATCTACAAGAAAAAAAAGAATCAGAGAAAGGCAACACAATGCAAACAAATGTCAGTAGAGATCATGAAAATGTTATGTTGTAGTCCATATTTCATTTCCCTCTCTCTGGGTGTATATGGTTTTCTTCAGTGAACAACTGGAACTGGTTTGAGACAATTCTTTGTTGCAGAGAGCCATGTCCATCAGAATTGATCATCATGTAATACAGTTGTTGCTGTGTATGATGATCTCCTGGTTCTGCTCGTTTCACTCAGCATCAGTTCATGCAAGTCTCTCCAGGCCTCTCTGAAATCGTCCTGCTGGTCATTTCTTACAGAGCAATAATATTCCATAACATTCATATACCATAATTTATTCAGCCACTCTCCAATTGATGGGCATCCCTTCAGTTTCCAGTTTCTAGCCACCACAAAAAGGGCCGCCACAAACATTCTTGCACATGTGGGGCCCTTTCCCTCCTCTAAGATCTCTTTGGGATATAGGCCCAGTAGAAACACTGCTGGGTCAAAGGGTATGCACAGTTTGACAACTTTTTTGGCATAGTTCCAAGTTGCTCTCCAGAATGGTTGGATCCGTTCACAGTTCCACCAACAATGTATCAGTGTCCCAGTTTTCCCACATCCCCTCCAACATTCATCGTTATCTTTTCCTGTCATTTTAGCCAATCTGACAGGTGTGTAGTGGTATCTCAGAGTTGTCTTAATTTGCATTTCTCTGATCAATAGTGATTTGGAGCAACTTTTCATATGACTAGAGATGGTTTTAATTTCATCATCTGAAAATTGTCTGTTCATATCCCTTGACCACTTATCTATTGAAGAGTGGCTTGAATTCTTATATATATGAGACAATTCTCTATAAATTTTAGAAATGAGGCCTTTATCAGAACCATTAAATGTAAAGATGATTTCCCAATTTGATGCTTCCCTCCTAATCTTGTCTGCATTTGTTTTGTTTGTACAGAAACTTTTTAACTTAAAATAATCAAAATTATCCATCTGGCAGAGCACCTCTTTCAAAGCTCACCAAGCAACCATGCTTCTTTCACTATTTTAGAATGTGTCTTAATCAGGCTTGGCAAACTGAACTCATACAGAACAGTTCAATGCTACATAATCATCTCCCCAGCTGGTAGGAGAGGAAATTCACTCTGCTAACCATTTGGGGTCTATCATTTGGGGTCTAAGAATGAACTTGCCTTGCAAGGAAACATATAAGTGAAACAAGAGTTGAACAGTTTAGCTTAGAGATGTCAAATTTGGCTCCTAAATTTGTCAAGAATAAGATTAAAAATTTAACTAAGTTTAACATACATTAGATCATTGGCCATCTAGGAAAGGGAGTGGGGGAAAAGGAGGAAAAATTTTAGAACATAAGGTTTTGTAAGGGTGAATGTTGAAAATTATCCATGTATATATTTTAAAAATTAAAAGCTTTAATTAAAAAAAATAAAAAAAATTAACTGGGATGTATTTAATAAAATAAATAAAAATAGAATACAATATGCTCTCAGTCATTTGCAGTTGTGTCCAACTCTTCATGGGCTTATTTGGGGTTTCCTTGGCAAAGATAATGGAATAGTTTGCCATTTCCTTCTCCAACTCATTTTACAAATGAAGAAACTGAGGCAAATAGAGTACAGTAACATATCCAGGGTCACACTGCTAGTAAATGTATTAAGCTAGATTGAATTTACAAAGATGAGTCTTTCTGACTCCAGGCCCAACATTCTATCCACTATACCACATAGGAGCCCACAATACAACATAAATGATGTTCACATGTTTTCTAACTCAATAAGCAGCCCACAGGGTTTCTTTCTACTTGAATTTAACATTAATGATTTAGTTTGTTCCCTGTCAATCATTATTATCATTTCATCCACCAAGAGTGATATTCCCCTCTGCCTTCCTTGATCCCTTTTTTTTACCACCCAACAAAGCAAAAAAAAAAAAAAAGAAATGAAAAAAAAAAGATTTTTTGTAGTTCTTATCATTCATCATCAAATTCAGCCCATTCTGAATTTTAGCCCTCCTTATACTATTCTTTTTTTTTTTTTTTGCTGAGGCAATTGGGGTTAAGTGACTTGCCCAGGGTCACACAGCTAGGAAGTATTAAGTGTTTGACACCAGATTTGAACTCAGGTCTTCCTGACTTTAGGGCTGGTGCTCTATCCACTGTGCCATCTAGCTGCCCCTTCTTATACTATTCTTATATAAACATGATGATCAACTGTATTCCTTCTCAGTCACTTGGCCTTGCTTCCATAATTTTTTTGTCTTTAAAACTGGAATTAGTTGATGAGTTCACTGTGCATTCACATCAGTCTCCTTAGATGCTCCCATTTTTCTTCCTTAATGAAATAATGTCTGCTTCAGAATGCAAAATTTAATTCTTGAGAGTTTCCTGTTCTTCTTGTGTCAATTTCTCTTACAAAATATTGGACCACTGGGAACCTATCTATTCTGTCTCTGAATTGTAGGATGCACATCCTGCTGTTGATGGTTTTTCTTTTTTTTTTATTTGCAAAACATATGTATGGGTAATTCTTCAACATACAAAGCTTTCTGTTACAAATTTTTCCTCCCTACTCCCTACCCCTCCCCTAGATGGCAGGATATCCACTACATTTTAATTATGTTAAAATACTTGACAAATCGCATATATGTATACATATTTCCACACTTATCATTGTTGTGCAAGAAAAATCGTATCTACAAGAAAGAAAAATCAGAGAAAGAAACACAATGCAAGCAAACATCAATAGAGAGCATGAAAATGTTATGTTGTGGTCCACATTTCATCTCTCTCTATCTGGGTGTATATGGCTTTCTTCAATGAACAATTGGAACTGGTTTCATTGTTGAAGAGAGCCACGTCCATCAGAATTGATCATCGTATAGTCTTGTTGTTGCCGTATATAATGATCTCCTGGTTCTGCTCATTTCACTCAGCATCAGTTCATGTAAGTCTCTCCAGGCCTCTCTGAAATCGTCCTGCTGGTCGTTTCTTACAGAACAATAATACTGTTGATGGTTTTTCTTTATGAAATCAAGAACACCATGATGGATCAACTTACTCCCAAGACTCTGTATGTGTATGTGTGTGTGTGTGTTTTTAGCAACTGGTCCATCCCTGTTTATGGCAATCAGATTTTTTTGAAGATATAGCTCTCATAATTACTTCCTCTACTTCCTAAACGATAAAATTTTCATTAAGGTAAGCCAGGAGATGATTACTGCTATCTTTTTTGATAGAGCGCTCCAACAAATGTCCGAGCAGCAGAACTCTGTCAATCATTATATGAACACACTTATGTGCCAGGTTTATATAGCATTTCTCAACTTTTCACCTAAATTTTCCTTCTGTTTAGACATCCGATGCCACATGGACTATTCAATTTTATCTCATACTATTCTCCCCAAATGTATTATCTGTCCATGCTGTTTTTCCTAGAATCCACGCAGACGGACTCAAACAAGGTTCAATCCCAGACAGAATGTAGGGACAAAGTCAGAAAAATGCTACCCTGTGAATATAACCCTAATAAGAATCAACACAAAATGCACGCAATTAGCTATCTTTGGGAGTAATAAATAATACTGGTCATAATGAGCATTTTTGTGGGACTTTAATGTTTGAAGAATGCTTTGCATATATATTTCATTTGTTCCTCACAACAACTCTGGGAAGTGGATCCTATTATTACTCCTTTTTTAAAGATGAAGGAACTAAGATCTACACAGATTAAAAGTGACTTGCTGAGGACCATTTGAATAATAACTATCTGAGGCCGGATTCAAATACAGGTTTTTCTATCTTCCGATCCTATATCGGATTGGGCCACCCAGCTACCCTAGATTGAATAAACCAGTCTAAAAAGTAGTTTGTAAATGTACTGCAAATACTATCACCGTATTTCTCAAATCTTAGAAAGGAGTCCTTGGTGCCTCCCTCAGAAAGACAGCATCAATGTAAAACATAATCATACTGAGTAAATGGAAATGGTATTTTATCTGGGATGAAGAAGTATTGTCACAATAAATTTTTTTTTATGATAAAGCACATTAAATAAGGAGAGCTGAAGCTTGTTTTTGTATATATAGCAGTATTCAAGGAGAGAGTCTACTCTGACCAGCTACTATGAATATCTGGTCTGTTTAGTAGATTTGTTCCACTGACAGAGACATTCTGGCTTGGTGGCATTCCCCTGAGCTGCCTTGTGATATTAATTTGGTGAGCCTATTATCCCTTTCCACTGGGAAGAGAATGCAATAAAGAGAAGACACAAGCAACCTGGCCTATGTGGTATTTATGATTTCCACTCTAAATGAACAGGCATTCTACTTCATCCATCAGCCTCTCGGGAGAACAATCCCCTCTGGGGAAGGATGAAAAATGAAGCTCCTTATCCTGCAATGCATACAACTGGATTTGGGATGTTCATTGTGCATCATTTCCCAACCTCTCATCTACTTTTTCTTCTATTTAGGGATGCTACCTAACTTGATCCATTCAATTTTATCACACAAATTGTCCCCAAATCTATCTCTTCCATTCAGGCTATGCTTCTCATGAGCTTCTCAATATTCCACCTTTTGTACCATTGTTCATGCTATCAAGGTAGTATCACCCCATGAGAACCACAGTCTCTTTTTAGTATAATTTTCTTTTAATTCTATTACACTTGATCAAAAAGTCCTTTCCTGCCCAGTCTGCCTAGTTAAATCTCACTATTCTTCAAGGTGCATTAGCCACAAAGCCAAAACAAAAAAGACTATTTTTTGAAGAATTCACAGAGGGCAAGGGCTCACAAGTTGGTCAGAAAAAAGCAAAAAGCAATACAAGGACCCTTTCAAAGTCTCTCTTAAGAGCTTTAGAATTGGCTGTATGACATAGGAGACACTGGCCCAGGACAGCCCAGCATGTCGTGCTCTCATCAGAGAAGGTGCTGCGCTCCATGAGCACAGCAGAATTGAAGTACCTCAGAAGAAACATGAGATGGGCAAAGTTAGAGAGTCCACTATAAATGTTCATAGAGCTATTTGTGTCCAACCTGTGGCAGAGCACTCCTAGCTTGAATTGGTCTGATTAGCCACAATCAGACACACTTTAACTCAACTCTAACATAGTGATGTCATTTTGGTCCTCTTCGAGAACAAAAGACAACCACCATCTGTGTACTATCAGAGTGCCCAGCACATAGCAAATATTTAATATGAGAAATAATAATAATAAGAAAACAATTTTTAACTACATCTATTTCATTAGGGTAATAAGCTCCCAATAAGGAAATTACTTCTTTCCATGCCTCAGGAGAGGGCACATTCCCCTTCACTGGATGCTATCAAGAAAAAGCATGCTGGACCATTTGTAGCAAGCATAGAAGTACAAGGTCTGTATCCCAAAGAGATCCTAAAAAAGAGAAAAGGACCCACATGAGCAAAAATGTTTGTGGCAGCCCTTTTGTAGTGGCAAGGAGCTAGAAACTGAGTGGATGCCCATCAGTTGGGGAATGGCTGAATAAGTTATGGTATATGAATGTTATGGAATATTATTGTTCTTTAAGAAATGATCAGCAGGAGGATTTCAGAGAGGCCTGGAGAGACTTAAAAGAACTGAGACTGAGTGAACCGACTGGAACCAATAAAATATTGTACACAGCAATAACAAGATTATGTGATGATCAACTTTGACAGACATGATTCTTCAACAATAGATGATTCAGTCCAATTCCAATGGACTCGTGATAGAGAGAGCCATCTGCATGCAGAGAGAGGACTATGGGGACTGAGTGTGGGCCACAACACAGTATTTTCACTTTTTTGTTGTTTTTTTTTTCCTTTCTCCTTTTTCCATTTTTGATCTGATTTTTCTTGTGCAGTATGATAAACATGGAAATATGTATAGAAGAATTGTACATGTTTAAAATATTGGTTTACTTGTTGGCTATGGGAGAGTGTGGGGGGAAGGAAGAAAAAATTTGGAACACAAGATTTTTCAAGGGAGAATATTGAAAATTATCTATGCATATGTTTTGAAATTTTAATGATTTTAAAAAAGAAAGCATAGAAGTAAGGATTCTTTTTTAAAATATGCAATGAGATAAATGAACCCTAAGGCCTCTTTCAACTCTTAAATTCTGTGATTCTATATCAGCAAATTGTCCATTATTCTTTGGATGAAAGAAAACAATCAAAAAACCAACTAAACTTGGCACCCCTAAAAACCTACAAACAACAAGCTTTTGTTAAGTACTTACTCTGTGAAAAGTACTTTAGGCACTGTGCTAAGGCCTGGTACTAAAATATACTAAAAACTATAGGGGCATGACTCTGGTTTAAGAGGGGAACTATTCTGTTGGCATGTGCCTTTTGAAATAAGGGATATGTTTGGTGCCTTGTTTTCCCTCCTGTTTCAATCCACTTCAAGCATACTTTCTAATTTACTATCCTAGATTTATTTGCCTGTTCTAATATCCCCTGTGAAACTCATACTATATAATTAATAAATTACCTTTCATTTTTAGCCTTTTCCTCTTGTTTCTTCCATCTCCCAGCACTGGCTGAGACAGAGATTCCCCCTGAGGATGACACTGAATCCTTGCCAACTCTTTCCAGTACTGCCAACACCCTTTCATACTCCCAATTCACTTGCTATGCTCAGCTAGTCAGAATATTTCTTAATCTCCATTGTCTTCACCATCATCACTCAATACTTTTCCTCCCTTTGTGATACATGCTATTCAAATTTATCACACAATCCAGATCTTAGTGACCTTTATATACTGAAGGAAGAGAAAGAAACCAGCATTTATTAACCACCTATTATAAGCCAGGTACCATGCCAAGTACTTTACATATTTTGCTACTTTACTCATTTCATACTTATAACAACCATGGACAGTAGGGGCTATTATTATCCCCATATAATAGATGAGGAAACTGAGGCAAACATTGTCTAAATGACTTGCCCAAGATCACATAAAAGTGTCTGAGGCTGGATTTGAACTTGGGTCACTCTGACTCAAGTCTAGTATTCTATACATTGTACCCACCACGTAGCTGACTGAAAGTCAGACTGCTATAAGTGTCAGACTCAATTCCAGAGCTAAGAGAAGAGGTCTATTCTGCATATGGTCTAGTATAAGTGGATAGCTCTTCTAGGTACCTGATTTGGAGTAAAAGGGGCTTGCCTTGCAGAGAGAGATGGCTTTGTGAAAAGAGAGGGAGCCCCCTTCTGGCAGCAGATACAAACAGACCAATTATGCCACCGTGTGATAAAATTGATTTACACTTCAAAAAACTATATCATGGGGCAGCTAGGTGGCGCAGTGGATAGAGCACCAGCCCTGAAGTCAGGAGAACCTGAGTTCAAATCTGGTCTCAGACACTTAACATTCCCTAGCTGTATGACTCTGGGCAAGTCACTTAACCCCAATTGCCTCAGCAAAAAAAAAAACAAAACAAAACAAAACAAACAAACAAAAAAAAAACTACGTATCAGGTCACAGTTTCATGCACTATCCTCTTTTTTGCTTCGCATACTGAAATGTTCATATTTAAGGAATGTGAAGTTTATAATAAGAAAAGGAAAAAATTTTCAATATTCAAAAATAATAAGTTAGAGGATTTTATTCCAAAACTCCTCTCACCCCATACACTAATTGTTTAGCATTTTGAAGAGCATTTGCTCTTTGTGAGTAATATTTATGCTGCACTACAAGTATAGGTTTTCCGAAAATTGCATGACTCTAAACCCTCTGCAAAATAAATGAAGGATTCTGTCCCAGTAGTTAAGAAATAGCCATCTATTTTCTTAAATACCCATGGCTCAGGTTGAACTCTCTGCTTGACAAACCAGAGAGTTCCTGCTTTAGTTGGCTTCACTTTTGCTTTTTTTTTTTTAAACTGTGGGACAAAAAAAGGATGTTGAGATTAGTAATAGAGGTCAGTTTGGAAGAAGGGTCATTAAAACTAGTCTGCTTTTCTGCCCTCACCCCTCTGCACACTAGGGAAAGCAACTCAGATCAAACCTGGGGGAAAAGTTGGAAATGTTTCCAAATATCATTATTTGTCATTTGTATCAGTATTATCATTTTTATTATGGTGGTTTCTAAAGGCAAAATCCTACAGCAAGTTAAGATAGCCCAAGCAACCATAAGACTACTGCTACTAATAATAATGCTAATCATAACTGATATTTATACACAGTTATCTCTTATACGTAGCAACTTTCACCATTCCAGTTTTGCTATATCACAGACTGACATAAATTAAATGGGAATTTGGGGGGAGTTTTATAGAAGCTACAGACAACATGCAAAGGTCAGTAAAGAAAAAGTTTAGAAACTCAAAAATGCATAAAACATATGTATAGCATTGCGTAAATGAACATATTTAAAAATTCAGACTTCTCTGGTACAAAGGGAGGGTCCAAAAGTTTTATGAATATTTTCCAGATCACTGGGACACCTTGCCCCAACCCTTCTCAGTGTGAAAGTAATAGTTTTCAAAGCCATAAATATTCAAATGCTAGAGCTATAAATTATCCCCATTTTACAGAAAAGAAAATGCGTTTGAGAGAGTCATACAGCTAGCAAATATTTAAGGAAGAATTCCAACTCAAGTCTTTCTGATTAACAAGTCCAATAGTCAACCTCTCCACACATAACAAAAATCTGGTATTCCTCTTTCCTTTCTTTACTTACTAGGTTCCCTGATTTTTTCCCTTTGGTTCAGCAGGTATTAAAGCCTTTAGTCCAACCCTCTATCCAATGTATTTTTTTGGGGGGGGGGTAAGGCAATGGGGGTTAAGTGACTTGCCAGGGTCACATAGCTATTAAGTGTCAAGTGTCTGAAGCTGGATTTGAATTCAGGTCATCCTGACTCCAGGGCTGGGGTCCTATCCACTTTGCTGCCTAGCTGTTCTCAGCATATTCTCTTACAAACTAAACCAGTTGATACATGTAATAATCAGTAAAACACCTCTAATGAAATAGGGCAGCCACTCTCCCCTCTATACTCTGTGTCTCTTGAGAAATATTAGCCTTGGTCCCTGATAAATCCTTTGTCATGTGCACCTGCAGTATACAGTTAACAACATCTGTTAAACCTCTGGATGCCCTAGGTTTGCCTCTCCAAGCTCTCTTACCCAGCTCCTCAAAAGATGGAAGAAAAAAGAAACAAAATCATCAAATATCTGTTATGGCTCAGGCACTGTGCTAAGTGCTTTACAATAATCTCATTTGATCTTCACAACCACCAGAAGTTGGGTGCTATTGTTATCTCCATTTTATAGATAAGAAAACGAGGCAAATTTTCTTAGCAACCCTAATGGGCCCTTTAGAGTTTTTTCTCTTTCATTTTCACTTCCCATCATCTATGACAATCCATGTAAATGATCCCAGGGTTATCTGAGCAATGGAAAAGCAATGAAAATAAAATGGGGTGAGTCAGAGCTGGCTCTCTTCTCTGCAGCTTCCTGTAATATACAAAGCTAGGAAGAGGGGATAATGGTTTATGTTTATGCTCTCTACAGATAGATGTGTCCATCAGGGTTCAATGGATCTAGGACTTTCACTAAACAGGTAGGCCTCTGAAACCAGGCAAAATGAAGTTAAATATATTCTGTACCTCAAACAACTCTGTGTTACTAAAATGACATTTCCTGAGACTGCAAGTGTCTAGGGCTTTAGTAATGAGGCTGGAGGGCAAATGGCTAGCAAAGAATTTCCTTTTTCTTCAATGATGTGGATATGGAGCACTGTGAGGAGAGAATGTTCTAGATACTCTGTGCAACTAGTGCTAAATACATACCCCCTTAGAGCAAGATGTATGGAATGGCCTAATGTGGAGAAGCAAACGCTGAGAGGGTGTCAGCAAGGGCATTCTTTGAAGGACAGTCCTTTTTTCTTCAAGAGTTACAAGTGAACAACCAAATCTGGCTTCTTTCATAACATTATATTCTCTCAGTACTGCTGGGATACAACCCTCATAAGTAATTAACACTCCTCTAGAGGTAAATGGTGAAGTTGTAGAGCATGAAATATAGATGCTGACGTATTCTTTGAAGGAAGGTGACTTTATTTAAGATCCATTCAACAGGAATAAAGAGAAAGCATGCCATTGTAGGATTTTAATAGACTGAGATTGGAGTGTCCTGAAAGATTCCCAGACTCAATTTGATCACACCCACAAAAGCAGAGGAATCTATAGGACTTGCTGCCACAACCCATGCATCCAGAGCTACCATTTCAAAGGCAAGTCAGAAAGGACCCTTCAAAGGATTTTTACATCTATACAAAATAAAACAATTTTTAAAGTTAGTACCAGATTGTTTACAAGGTGGGTTAGTTTTGGTGCCTGGGAAAAGTAGAATTAAATGGACTCTTAAATGGATTTTCTAACTCATCAAATGAAAAAATATATAAGAAATATATATTTTAAAAATTTGGCCTAATTGCTGGGAAAATACTGAGACATCACTCCATTGAGGAAGATACAACTTGTAGTATCCCAAGAGGGAAAGAGAAAGAGACAGCCTAGTATGTCAGCAGGAGGTTAGTGTTGGGAAAGTTGCTGGGCAGGGAGGTGAAATTCATTAGATAAGACTGAGGAAGGAGTGGAGTAGGTAGGAGATAGACTGGAGAGGTGGCAGGATGTTTGTAGCTTTAGAGTTTTATTATTCTACCTAAATAGATGGTAAGATCACTTGTTTATATACTACTGAAAGAGTCAAAGTATTGCCAAGAAATTTTGAACTATACGTCTTCTAATTTTTTAAAAAAATACTTACTTCCTTTAAATGTTGCTGCCCTGGAGCAAAGACTGGCTCATTTTGCCCTAGTTATGGTTCTGAGGAAATAGGAAAGAAAAGAAGATGGATGTCATGGCTGGAAAGCTGGAGGATTGCATGTTCCTACCAGTATGCAGAACCAACCTTTAGCACTATACAGGTAATCTACCAGCAGTCAGAAGTTTAAATTATAAAAAAGTGACATTATTTGGGCATCTAGGTGGCACTACAGTAGACAGAGTGTAGGGTCAGAAAGGCTCATTTTTCCTGAGTTCAGATCCAGCCTCAGATGCTTCCTAGCTGGATGACCTTGGGCAAGTCACTTTCTTGTTTCCCTCATTTTTCTCATCTGCAAAATGAATTGGAGAAGAAAATAAATCACTCTAGCAACTTTACACAAAGAAATGGGGTCACAAAGGGTCAGACACAATTGAACACATACACAACATACATCATGCATTAATCACAAACCAAAATGAAAAGCACACTTCTGAAAAAAAATATTTTCCTTTCTTTCAGTGAGTCTCTGCTCACATACATTGGGCATACTTGGGCAGTATTTACCCTTTTACTTCCCAGAATTCATCCTATTTCCACACCTGTTCAATGAATGAGAAAATGGAGAAGAAGGAAGCCAGAAGGTCATGTAGGGTTTTCAAGAAGGCGGCCGATTGCTAGTTGATATCAAGTACTGCAAAATAAATGGAACTGGTTTTGACAAATGCCAAGAGTGCAGAATGTTCTCAGAACACTATAGAAGTCAGTGAATGTCATGAGCAATATGGTTCTTTGAACAAAAAAGGCCTATGAGGGTAAACACATCAGAAGAACAAAAAGGCACAAGAAAAAGGGGCTCTTAGATTTAGTTTTCTTCCCCTTGAATGATCATTGTGTTTTCCAATTGAGAGAGAGGGAAATGGTGGGGTGGCATATTGCCAAGGTTGATGTCTCTCTGGAACAAATTTTATGGATCCACCAGCTTAGAGCCTATACCAATAAGGATCCAAGTGATTATAACACTGTAACATAAGACTCAGGTTAATAACTCAATTTGCTTCTGATTCCTGCCCTGAAATGTGGGGAAGAGAAGGGAAGAGGTAGGAGAGTATTGGGCAACCTCACAGTTTGGCTTTATACCTAGAGATACTGCAGTATAATCCCGAATACTTGACTTGTAGTCAGAGTAGGATGGAGCCTTGGTTATTATCTAATCTGAGGGTTCTTAATCTGGAACTCACAGAGAGATTTCAGAGGTCTAAAAACTTGGGTGGGAAAACAAAATAACATCTTTATTCTCGTTAATCTCTAATTGAAATTGAGCAACTTCTTCAATTATGCATTTTAAAAAGATATGATTCTGAGAAAGAGGTCAATAATAGACCATTAGAAGAGGCTACAACACAATAAAGAAGAAGTTCTGTTCTAGATTCTAGTTAAATACTCTTAAGGGCCTCTGGGCTTATTTCCCTAGAAGTAAAATGGGTCTAACATTATATGCAAAATGCCATATATATCTCATTTTATCATAACATTAATAGTGATGAAGTGCTATATAAATTCATTCATTAATTGAAAATATTAAGTTAGGCCACAGAGAGATTATAACTTAGTGTAAAAAGATAGAAATATTAAACACATTCATTACAGACCATAATACAATAAAAATAGTAGTTAATACAGCAAACACAAGCAAAAAAATGAGACCTAAAAATAAACTTAATAATGATATCCTGAATAATTACTGCATCAAAGAAAATCATAGAAGCAATGAACTACTACATAAAAATGTGTAATGATTAGACAACACACTAGTATTTTGGGGATACAGCTAAGGCAGTATTCAGGAAAAAATACATCTCTGAAAAATATAAGAAAATAGAAAGAGAAGAGTAATGGACTACATATACATTCTTTGCTTCTGCTGATCACTTCCCTCAAACAGCCCTCCCCTTTTACAACCCCCTCCCCTTCTACTTCTGTTCTCCCTTCTATTAGCCTTTTCTTTTTCTTTCCCTTTCTCCTCTTACTTCCTTATAGGGTGAGACAAGTTTCTCTATCAAATTAAATATGTCTGATATTTTGGCTCTTTGAGCCAAATCTGATGAAATTGAGGTTCATACAATGCTCACCCCACCTTCTTTCCCTCAATAGTAATAGGTAAATTTTGCCTCTTCATGGGATGTAATTTACCCCCTTTTACCTCTTCATCCAGTACCATTCCTTTGCCAGCTCTAGTTTCTTTTTTATATCATCACAATAGAATCAAATTATACCTACACCCTCTAAGTATACTCCTAACAAAGATACAATCCTCAAGTTAAACATATCATCTTCCCATATATGAATAAACATTTTTAACCTTTAAAAACATAGTTTTCTTCTTTTTACTTTTTAAAGCTTTTCTCTTGTGTTCTGTATTTGAAGACAAAATTTTCTGTTCAGCTTGGGTGTTTTCATTAAAAGTAAATGAAAACCCCTCATTTCATTGAATATCTATCTTTTTCCTGAAAGATAATGCTTAAGGTTGCTAGATAATTGAATTGTGGCTACAGTCCAAGCTCCTTTGACCTCCAGAATATCATATTCCAGGCCCTTAAATCCTTTAAAGTAGAAGCTGCTAGGTTGTAGGTAATCCTGATTGTGCTTCCTTGATATTTGAATTGTTTCTTTCTGGATGCCTGCAGTATTTTCCTCTTGATCTGATAATTCTGAAATTTGGCTACGATATTCTTTGGAGTTTTCATTTTGGGGTCTCTTTCAGGTGGTGACTGGTGAACTCTTTCAATGGCTATTTTACCCTCTGATTCTAGGACATCAGGGCAGTTTTCCTTGATTTCTTGAAAGATGTTGTCTAGGCTCTTTTTTTTTTAATCTTAGTTTTCAGATAGTCCAATAATTCTTAGATTGTGTCTCCTGGATCTATTTTCTGGGTTAGTTGTTTTTCAATGAGATATTTTACATTTTCTTATATTTTTCTTTTTTTGGTTTTGTTTGACTGATTCTTGATGTGTCATTAAGCCATTCACTTCCATTTGCTCAATTCTAACTTTTAGTGAAATATTTTCTTCAGTTAGCTTTTTTTATCTTCTTTTGCATTTGGCCAATTGAATTTTTAAATGAATTATTTTTGTTATTGGATTTTGTTTTCCATTTCACCAATTCTATTTTTCTTTTTTTTATTATTTTTTAAGCTTTTTATTTGTATAACATATGTATGGGTAGTTCCCCAACCTTGATCTTTACAAAGCTTTCCAATACAAATTTTACCCCCAGTCCCCTCCCCTCCCCTAGATGGCAGGAAGTCCACTACATGTTAATAATGTTGAAATGCTTGAGAGGTTATGCAAGAAAAATCCTATCTACAAGAAAAAAAAGAATCAGAGAAAGGCAACACAATGCAAGCAAATGTCAATAGAGATCATGAAAATGTTACGTTGTGGTCCATATTTCATGTCCCTCTTTCTGGATGTATATGGTTTTCTTCAGTGAACAACTGGAACTGGTTTGAGACAATTCTTTATTGCAGAGATCCATGTCCATCAGAATTGATCATCATGTAATACTGTTGTTGCTGTGCATGATGATCTCCTGGTTCTGCTCGTTTCACTCAGCATCAGTTCATGCAAGTCTCTCCAGGCCTCTCTGAAATCGTCCTGCTGGTCGTTTCTTACAGAACAATAATATTCCATAACATTCATATACCATAATTTATTCAGCCACTCTCCAATTGATGGGCATCCCTTCAGTTTCCAGTTTCTAGCCACTACAAAAAGGGCTGCCACAAACATTCTTGCACATGTGGGTCCCTTTCCCTCCTCTAAGATCTCTTTGGGATATAGGCCCAGTAGAAACACTGCTGGGTCAAAGGGTGTGCACAGTTTGACAACTTTTTGAGCATAGCTCCAAATTGCTCTCCAGAATGGTTGGATCCGTTCACAGTTCCACCAACAATGTATTAGTGTCCCAGCCCTCCCACATCCCCTCCAACATTCATCGTTATCTTTTCCTGTCATTTTAGCCAATCTGACAGGTGTATAGTGGTATCTCAGAGTTGTCTTAATTTGCATTTCTCTGATCAATAG
>JAJPUD010000975.1:243517-277555 GCA_023553655.1 Myrmecobius fasciatus
TTTTTCCAATTGATTAGGTCTGATTTTATTTGTGTGGAAAGTGTTTTGTAATTTAGTTCGTATAGTTTCTGACTTTTCCTTGGCAGATAGATTCCCAAATATTTTATCCTATCATCTGCTATTTGGAATGGAATTTCTTTTTGTATCTCCTGCTGCTGAACTTTGTTGGTAATATATAAAAATGCTGATGATTTATGTGGATTAATTTTGAATCCTGCAACTTTGCCAAAGTTGTGAATTGTTTCTAGTAGTTTTTTAGTTGAATCTCTAGGGTTCTCTAAGTATACCATCATGTCATCTGCAAAGAGTGATAATTTGGTTTCTTCATTACCTACTCTGATTCCTTTTATCTCTTTTTCTTCTCTTATTGCTAAAGCTAACATTTCTAATACGATATTAAATAGTAATGGTGACAGTGGGCAGCCTTGTTTCACTCCTGATCTTATTGGGAATGGTTTTAGTTTGTCTCCATTACATATGATGCTTGCTGATGGTTTTAAATAGATGCTACTGATCATTTTAAGGAAAAGCCCATTTATTCCTATACTCTCTAGTGTTTTTAATAGGAAAGGGTGTTGGATTTTGTCAAAGGCTTTTTCTGCATCTATTGAGATAATCATATGGTTTTTGTTAGTTTGGTTATTAATATAATTAATTATGCTGATAGTTTTCCTAATATTGAACCAGCCCTGCATCCCTGGTATAAATCCTACTTGGTCATAGTGTACTATCCTGCGGATGACTTTCTGTAATCTCATTGCTAAAATCTTATTTAAAATTTTTGCATCAATATTCATTAGGGAAATTGGTCTATAGTTTTCTTTCTCTGTTTTTACCCTACCTGGTTTAGCTATCAGCACCATATCGGTCTCATAGAAGGATTCTGGCAGTATACCTTCTGTCCCTAATTTCTCAAATAGTTTGTGTAGTATTGGAATTAATTGTTCTTTGAATGTTTGGTAGAATTCACATGTAAATCCATCTGGCCCTGGAGATTTTTTCTTAGGGAGTTGGTTAATGGCTTGTTCTATTTCTTTTTCTAATATGGGACTATTTAAATAATTTATATCCTCTTCTGTTAACCTCGGCAATCTGTATTTTTGTAGATATTCCTCCATTTCATTCAGATTTTCAAACTTACTGGCATAAAGTTGGGCAAAGTAACTCCTAATTATTGCTTTAATTTCCTCTTCATTGGAGGAAAGTTCTCCCTTATCATTCTTGAGACTAACAATTTGATTTTCCTCTTTCCTTTTTCTTATCAAATTAACTAAAGGCTTATCAATTTTGTTAGTTTTTTTCATAGAACCAACTCTTAGTTTTATTTATTAACTCAATAGTTTTCTTATTTTCGATTTTATTAATTTCTCCTTTTACTTTTAGAATTTCCAATTTGATATTTAATTGAGGGTTTTTAATTTGTTCTTTTTCTAGTTTTTTTAATAATAAGCCCAATTCATTGATCCTTTCTTTCTCTATTTTATGCAAGTAAGCATCTAGAGATATAAAATTGCCCCTTAAAACCGCTTTGGCCGTATCCCACAAATTTTGGTATGTTGTCTCCTTATTGTCATTCTCCTGGATGAAATTATTGATTGTGTCTATGATTTGCTCTTTCACCCATTCATTCTTCAGGATTAGATTATTTAATTTCCAATTACCTTTTGGTTTATTTTCTCCTGGCCTTATATTGCATGTGATTTTTATTGCATCATGATCTGAAAAGGATGCATTTACTATTTCTGCCTTTCTGCATTTGATTTTAAGGTTTTTATGCCCTAAGACATGGTCAATTTTTGTATAGGTTCCATGGACTGCTGAGAAAAAAGTAAACTCCCTACTGTCTCCATTCAACTTTCTCCATAGATCTATCATACCTAACTTTTCTAATAATTGGTTTATCTCCCTAGTTTCTGTCTTATTTATTTTGTAGTTTGATTTATCTAATTCTGAGAGAGCAAGGTTGAGATCCCCCACTAGTATCGTTTGGCTGTCTATTTCTTCTTGCATCTCTCTTAATTTCTCCCCTAGGAATTTGTGTGCTATTGCACTTGGTGCATATATATTTAGTATAGATATTGCTACATTATCTATGGTACCCTTTAATAAAATATAGTTTCCTTCCTTATCTCTTTTGATTAGATCTATCTTGGCTTTTACTTGATCTGAGATAAGGATTGCTACCCCTGCTTTTTTTTGTTCGCCTGAAGCATAATAGGTCCTGCTCCAGCCTTTTACCTTCATCCTATATGTGTCAGTATGTTTTAGATGTGTTTCTTGTAGACAACATATTGTGGGATTCTGGTTTTTAATCCAGTCTGATATCCACTTCCGCTTTATGGGAGAGTTCATCCCATTCACATTCACAGATAGAATAACTAATTCTTTATTTCCTGCCATCTTATTTACCCAAGTTATGTTTTCCCCTTTCCTTTCCCCTTTCTCCCTTCCCCCCACCTCAGTACTTTGCTTTTGATGACCCCTCCCCCAAACAATACTCCCCTTTCCTTTCCCCTTTCTCCCTTCCCCCCTCCTCAGTACTTTGCTTTTGATGACCCCCTCCCCCAAACAATACTCCACCCTTTAGATCCCTTCCCCCTGTTTTTACTCCTTTCCCCTGATTCTTCTATTTTCCCTTCTATTAGTTTGTCCCTTACTTTTCCTCCTTTCCCTCCCACTTCCCTCTAGCAACAGACAAGTTTCTATGTGAAATCAAATGTCTGATATACACTTTTAGAGCCCAACCTGATGAGAGTAAGATTTACACAGTGCTCGTCTCCGTCCCCTCTTTCTCTCAATTATATTAGGTTTTCTTTGCCCCTTCAAGTGATTTTACCTTGTTTTTACCTCCTTTTTTTTTAGATCTTATTTTACCACTTTTTCCCTCTTTTTCCCAGTATGGCAACCTTTTCCCCTCTAGTTCTCTTTTTCATATTATCAAAGTAATATTTAGTTAATTATACCCCCAAACTTTGTGTATCCCCCTAGTAAAAATAAAGTTCTCAAGAGTCCTTTCCTTTTTACCTTTTTATGCATCTCTTGAGTTCTGTGTTTGGGTGTCAAATTTTTTGTTCAGATCCGGTCTTTTCATTAGAAATAGGTGAAATTCACCTATATCATTGAATGACCATCTTCTTCCCTGGAGGATAATGCTCATTCTAGCTGGATAGGTTATTCTTGGCTGTAATCCAAGTTCCTTTGCCCTTCGGAATATCTGGTTCCAGGCCCTTCGATCCTTCAGTGTGGAAGCTGACAGATCCTGACAGATTCTAATTATTGATCCTCGGTATTTGAATTGTTTCTTTCTAGCTGCTAGCAGAATCTGTTCCTTGGTGCTATAGTCCTGAAATTTAGCCACGATATTCCTTGGGGTTTTAATTTTGGGGTCTCTTTCAGGAGGTGATCGGTGAATTCTTTCAATGCTGATTTTGCCCTTTGATTCTACAATCTCAGGGCAGTTTTCTTTCAGGATTTCCTGGAAGATAGTGTTTAGATTCTTTTTTTGATCATGGCTTTCAGGAAGTCCAATAATCCTTAGATTGTCTCTCCTAGATCTATTTTCTAAGTCAGTTGTTTTTCCTAGGAGATATTTCATATTTTCTTCTAATTTTTCATTTTTTTGTTTTTGTTTCACTGATTCTTCAAGTCTTAGTGAGTCATTCACTTGCATTTGTTCAATTCTTATTTTTAAGGTGTTGTTTTCTTCAGTTACCTTTTTAAGTTCCTTTTGTAACTGGCCAATTTGTTCACTGCACTCTTTTTCCACTTCACTAATTTTATTTTTTAATAAATTGGTGTCTTTTTCATATCTCTTTTGCAGAGCATCATATCCCTCTTGCAAGATACTGTATCCTTCTTGCACTGATTTCAATTTATTTTCCCATTTATCCTCCAGCTCTCTTTTGAGGTTCTTTATGCAATCTTCCAGAAAGGCCTTTTGAAACGGGGACCAGTGATGGTCGCTGTTTTTTTCTGGATTTTTGTCTAAAGAAACCTCTGTATCTGAGGTCGTTTCTTTGCCTTGATAAAAGCTGTCTATGGTGAGAGCTCTCTTTTGCTTCTTCATCATTTTTTTTTTTTTTTTAGACAGAGTGGATATCTCTTTAAGGTAGGGGAAAAAAAAAACCTCGGCTGAAGACGCTTTGCCCTGGGGCACTTCGGCGAGTTGATTTAAGGTGCTGGGGCGGTGGGGGCTAGGACTAAGTCCGAATTACTCCTTAAACAAGGCAAGTCTGCCAGAACACCTGTCCCCAATCAGGGCAGAGTGTCCCGAGTGCCTCAGATAAACTCCAGGTGTTTGGAATTTGGAGTTTGGAGTTTGGAATTTCTTCCACGATGAGCCGAGCTGAGTCCCACCCTCACTTCCGGCCTGCACAGTTGTAGTCTATTTATCTCTCTGTCCGAGTCCGACTAACCTGATATGAAGTTCTCCAAAGAGCCGTGCCCAAATATTTCTGAGTTCGTTGACTTGAAGATCAGTTCAGAGGCTTATTTTATTGTTGATTTGAGAGAAGATCGGAGGAGAGGCAGAAAGTCACCTTTTCACTCCGCCATCTTGGCTCCGCCCCCCACCAATTCTATTTTTCAAGGAGTTGTTTTCTTTTTTTCCATTTTGCCAAATCTATTTTTAAGAAATAATTTTCTATGGTTCTGATAAAGGCATCATTTCTAAAATTTATGGAGAATTGTCTAATATATATAAGAATTCAAGCTACTCTTCAATAGATAAGTGGTCAAGGGATATGAACAGATAATTTTCAGATGATGAAATTAAAACCATCTGCAGTCATATGAAAAGTTGCTCCAAATCACTATTGATCAGAGAAATGCAAATTAAGACAACTCTGAGATACCACTATACACCTGTCAGATTGGCTAAAAAGACAGGAAAAATTAACGATAAATGTTGGAGGGGATGTGGGAAAACTGGGACACTAATACATTGTTGGTGGAACTGTGAATGGATCCAACCATTCTGGAGAGCAATTTGGAGCTATGCTCAAAAAACTGTCAAACTGTGCATACCCTTTGACCCAGCAGTGTTTCTACTGGGCCTATATCCCAAAGAGATCTTAGAGGAGGGAAAGGGCCCCACATGTGCAAGAATGTTTGTGGCAGCCCTTTTTGTAGTGGCTAGAAACTGGAAACTGAAGGGATGCCCATCAATTGGAGAGTGGCTGAATAAATTATGGTATATGAATGTTATGGAATATTATTGCTCTGTAAGAAACGACCAGCAGGATGATTTCAGAGAGGCCTGGAGAGACTTGCATGAACTGATGCTGAGTGAAACGAGCAGAACCAGGAGATCATCATACACAGTAACAACAGTATTACATGATGATCAATTCTGATGGGCATGGCTCTCTGCAACAAAGAATTGTCTCAAACCAGTTCCAATTGTTCACTGAAGAAAACCATATACACCCAGAGAGAGGGAAATGAAATATGGACCACAACGTAACATTTTCATGATCTCTATTGACATTTGCTTGCATTGTGTTGCCTTTCTCTGATTCTTTTTTTTCTTGTAGATAGGATTTTTCTTGCATAACTTCTCAAGCATTTCAACATTATTAACATGTAGTGGACTTCCTGCCATCTAGGGGAGGGACTGGGGGCAAAATTTGTAATGGAAAGCTTTGTAAAGATCAATGTTGGGGAACTACCCATACATATGTTACACAAATAAAAAGCTTTAATAAAAAAAAGAAATAATTTTCTTCAGACAATTTATGTGTTTCTTTTTCCAAAGCTCTCATTTCCTTTCCTCATTTTTTTCATTTAATGCTCTTTTAAGATCCTTTTTGAATTCTTTCAAGAGAGTCTTTTAAGCTGAAGAGCAACTCATATCACCCTTTCAGGCTTCATCTGGAGACAGATTGTCTTTAGTATCCTCAGGGTTTGAGATCTGTTCTTCCCTATTTTCATAATAGCTATCTATTGTCGGAGCTCTTCTAGCTTTTTTGCTTATTTTTAAAGTTTGAATTCTGCTCTTAGGGCAAAAGGGAGACTGTCCCAAGCTCCCTCTACAGGTAACCGCACCTTCACACTGCCCTGGGGCCAGTGCTATAGGCTCCTTTCCTGTGCTGGGTGTGCATAGCCAAGTCTAGTTTGTTATGCTGGGGTTCAGGAGCTCACTATTTACCTTCTATAGTTACGTTGGAGGTCTCACAGTTGGTCTGATGATGCACTGGCTTCTGAACCAGGACATAGTAGCCAACACTGGCTATGCCTTTAACTGAGCCACCATCCCCCCTACTTAATTGATACAGACCTTTCCTGAAGTTCTTCCAAAATATCTTCTGCTGAAAATTTGTTATGCTGCGAAACCTGTTCAGAAGCTTGATCTGAGGGATGCCAGGAAGGGCTTAGACAAATACCTGTCTACTCTCTACCATTTTGGCTCCACACCCAATTATATGTTATTAAATCAATCATTTAAAGGAAATGTTGGGTTGCTTATCTACAAAAACATACCAGATCATAGGATCATATTTAGAGCTAGAAGAAACCTCAGATCTTCTAGTCCAAATATATAATACAGATGGAAGAAACTGAGATTCAGGGAGATTAAATGACTTACACAATCCTACACAGATAGTATTAGAGAAAGGATTTGCACTCAAGTCCTCTGAATCCACTAGTTCTTTTTTGACTATACCAGATTACTTTCTTCCTAATGAACAAAAAAAGAAACAGAATTGAAACACCATTTCACAAAATGAAACTTAACATTCCAGGCAAATTTAAAAGTATCAAAAGTATAAAGAACTAAGCCATATAAGAAAAAAATTCTCAAATAACTGAAAAAGAAGGCATAATTTTATGTTCTTTTTTTAATGAGAAAAACATGGCCCTAATAATTAAACCAAGGACGGATAAAGAAGACAAAAAACTATAGCTCAATATCATTAACAAATGTTGATTCAAACATTTAAAATAACATACTATCAAAAATACCATATCAATATATCCAAGTACTTGTCATTATAACCAAGTTCATTTTATACCAGGAATGCAATAATGGCAGTTAAAAAAAATCTTCAGCTATATTAATAACAGAAAAAAAATTTGTCATAGTACAACATTGATTTGTTTTAAAGAGAATTGGCATAGTAAGGCCATTTGAATTTGATGAAAAATGTTTCTAAAACCAAAGGCTAGCATCACTTACAGGGAATTTTGCACTCAATACATGGATAAAACAAAGATACTTCCTTTTCCCCACTATTATTTGAAATAATTGTAGAAATGTTAACCTATAGCAATAAAACAAGAGAAAGTAAGAAAAGATATCAACACCAGAAAGAAGAGGGGGAAAATGATCTTTTGTTGAATATGATGTGATGGCAGAATGGCATCAATAGATAGAACATTGGCTTGAAAGCCAGGAAGACCTGAGTTCACTTGATGACTCTAACATATACTATTTGACCTGGCCAAGTCACTTACACTCTCAGTGCCTCAGGCAACTCTAATGCTATAAGTTGTACAGAAGTTGACAATATATTACTTTCAAGAGAAAGACAAAATAGGAAAATTCATTTCATGAACAAAAAGGCACAGAAGCTCAAGATAAATAATGGGGGATGTGAGAAAGATAGGTATAAAGGAAAACTAGCATTTTAAGACAGAAAACTATATTACAAAGTGCTAATCATTAAAAGCATTTGGTACTGGTTTAAAAGAGAAAAGTAAATCTATCAGAGGAACAAATTGGATAATAAAGAAAAACCAATTTAACTGAGTAACTCAATGCATGATAAATCCCAGATTAATAATAACAATTGCTCACCTTTATATGGTGCTTTACATAGATAACTTTCATTTTGTCCTTACCAAATCCATTTTCATATTACAGTTGAGAAAAGCAAACAACAAAAGCTGACTTGTCCAGAGTCATACAATTAGGAAATATCTAAACCTAATTCTTTCTGATTTCAAGTCTGATGTTCTACACATCATACCACTAGACAGGCAAGGGTTGAGATCTGACAAGAGAGTGCTAAGAAACTTGGTAATTAATTGGGCATGAAATAATTCAAAACTAACTCCTTATACCATATAGTACAACTAGTACCCATTGAAAATGACCTATATTATATTGGCATATCATTAAAACTCTGGAGGAAAATAAAAAGAACACCCTGCACAACTGTGACTTAGGGGAGAAGTTTTAAACAAATGAGAACTAGAGATGATCTTAAACAATTTGAATGTAATAGGTAGCCAGTGGAGGGCTTAGACCAGAGCAGTGTGTTAAAAAGGTTACTCTGCCAACAGCATAAAAGATTAAATGAGAAATAGACTAAAGACAAGAAGACCAGTTTGGAAGGCATTACTATAATTCTGGAGAGAACAGATAAGCATCTAAACTAAGGCGGCTACAGTGAGAATTGATGAGAGTGAATTAATGCAAGAGAGATTGAAGAGATAAAAGGAAAAGTACTTGGTATCTGATTGGATATAAAAGAAGGGGAAGAGGCAAGAAGGAACTTCAAGATCACAAGCCTGGGTAACTTGGAGGATGGTTGTTACAGTTAATAGAAATATAGAAGTTAGAAAAGAGGGGCAGCTAGGTGGCACAGAGGGTAGAACACCAGCCCTGAAGTTAGGATGACCTGAGTTCAAATCTGGTCTCAGACACTTAACACTTTCCTGGTTGTGTGACCCTGGGCAAGTCACTTAACCCCAATTGCCTCAACAAAAAAAAGGTAGAAAAGAGCAGATTTGGTGTTATAGGGGTAGTAAGTTCAATTCTGGATAGTAAAGAAACAGAATTACAGGAGACCTTGAAGGTCTTCTGGTCTAACCCATACCTTAATGGGATACCCTTCTACAGTATAGGTAACATATCACCCAGTTTCTAGTAATGGAAAACCCATTTAAGTAAAGCAAGTTTTAAGATTCATTAAACCCCTTTCTCTTATACCTATAAAATAATGCAAATTTTATTTAGTGTCCTTTTCAAAGATGAGGAATCCCAAAAATGGCACATAAAAACTAAGACCAAGTGTGTCTTCCTATTTTTAACATACTCACAGGAAGGACCACAAACACATCAAAGCCTCATTTTGCAACTACTAGTTAAGGGAGTTCACAAGCCCAGTATTATTAAGAGTTGGAACTCTCTTGAAATGGAAGGAACCTAGGAGAAGGGTTGCTTTGGATGTGGTGGCTACATGCCCACTTGTCAGGTATGGCCAAAGATGGGTTGGAGCAGATGACCTCACCTTAAAAGTTATGATATTCCAAGGCACTGAGTGGGAACTATTGTTACCATACTTTTGTACTTTTCAGTTATTATTCAGTAATTCTTTATGACCCCATTTGGAATTTTCTTGACAAAGATACTGGAATGATTTGCCATTTCCTTTTCCAGATCATTTTACAGATGAGGAAACTGAGGCAAACAAGGTAAAGTGACTTGTCCAAGGTCACACAGCTATCAAATGTGTGAGACCAGATTTGAAATCAGAAAAATGAAGGAGTCTTCCTGACTTCAGGCTCAGCACTTTACTGCAGCACCACCTAGCTGCCCCACCTTTGTACTTAAGGATGCCATATGTGGAAATACAGCTCATTACTTTAGATTCTTTTTATGCCACCACTGATGGAATGATTCTGTTTGCAAAGGAGAGAGAATATCCTGGTCTCTTTCCTTACTAAAGATAAATGACACTTTCTAGGAAATAAAAACATGCTACCTTGTGACAGGAGACAGTGGACAATAGTATAGTTGGATAGCCTGGCAACTTGGGAATCAGAAAAAGCTTAATTTAAGTACTGTCTATGACATTGGGCAAGTCACTTAAACCCCTAAGTGTCCCTAGGCAACTAACAATTTATATTGCAGAACTGACTATCAACACCAGCAAGAGGAATTTTCACATTGGGAATTATCCCCATCAATGAAATCACGTCTAGACCATGCTCCCCTTCCCAATGCTAATGGATATTTATCCAAACATAGAATGTTTTTGTTTTCTGATGAACAGCCACAGCTAGTTTTTGAAAAATTAAGATGCCAGAATGTTTTGAATTAAGCTCTAAGATTAAAAATTCCTGGAAACTTATCTTTGCTCATTTAATAATTCAGGGGAGATGGAAGCAAAGTATATGATACAAATTTATTTTTTAAAAAATTCTGTCAGTTCTATTAAGGCAATCTAAACCTCACAGGCTGAAAGCCTCTCACTAATAATACTCTATTCGATGACCTTTTATATTTATCCTCTGGAAACTCTGCTCTAGACTTAATAACCCTACTTTCTCATTATCATTTATTTTGACCTCAAGACTAATTTTGCAGCCAGCAGGGGGAAAGTCTTTCCTGCTAATTAGTTCTTCTTGGTTGTAGTCCAAGCAAGATGACAAATTTTACTTTGTTTAAGATGCCTCTTGGTAACACTTTAAGGCAACCAAACAAGCCTGGCTAATTTTTAAACAGGCATATGTATCTTTCCCCATGGGAAGAGGCTCCACCATTTTGTCTAGAAATGCCCGATTCTGTGTGAGCCCCTTGAGCCTAGTTGTCTTTGGGGTATTGGCTGGAACTCAGAACAAAGCACAACCAGGGATTGGAGTTTCCCCCAAGGAAGCGGTGGGTCTTACTCTGAGCATAATGAAATATAGAAAGTGCAAAAATCACTTGGAAATCATATTATATTTTCAACAAATTAACTGGTCTGACTTTTATCCTTGATTTACTTCATATAATTGGTTTATTACTAAAGTATACCTTGATTTTCTTCTGCCAGGTTGATTAACCACTATTAAGACTTGTGCAATTAACAGTTATTTTAGTGTTGGAATTAAATAGGTTATTAATGACTTTTATTATGAGTAGTAATTCTCAGGCACTTGTTTTCATTCCTAGGAAATCAAAGAGTTCAATTAGTTAAACTTGTTTTAAACTCAATCTCAAAGTTTTTAAAAGATCAGATAGAGTCTTCAGTAGTGTGAAATCATCATATTAAAAGGTATATACAATGTAAAAGATAAACTCTGAATGTGATCTCATTTCAGATGCTACCCACTCACATCTTCTTTGACTAATCAACGAACTTCTTCACCTTAATAATAATAGTTAATAATAGTAGTTAACATTTATAAAAATGCTTTAATTTTTTGCAAATCATTTTACATATATTATCTCACTTGATTCTTAAAATAACCTAGTACCATAGGTATTATTTTATTCTCCTTTTATAGATAAGTAAACTGGGGCAGAAAAAAAGGTCAAGTGATTATTGCAGGGTCATGTAAGTATTAAGTGTATAAGGCAGGATTCAAGTTCAGGTCTCTCCAAGTTCAAGTCCAGCGTTCACCTACAATGCATGTGGTTGTTGTTTGTTGTTGATTCCATTTAGAGTTTTCTTGGCAAAGATATTGGAGTAGTTTATTATTTCTTTCTCCAGTTCATTTTACAGATGAGGAAACTGAGGCAAACAAGGTTAAGTGACTTGCCCAAGGTCACTTAAACTAGTAAATGCTCTAGGCCAGATTTGAAATCAGGTCTTCCTGCCTCTAAAGTCAGCCCTCTATCCACTGCACCACCTAGTTTCTAGGCACTATGCAAGATTCTAGAAAAAAAGAAGCAAAAACAAAGCTATCTCTGCCCTGAAGGAGGGATAATAGAAAGCTTTAAGTTATGGCAATGGTTATGGTTATGGAGACCTGAAGAGATGGAAAGAAGGAAATCATGTCAGCATGGTTGGCAGCTCAACAATGGTGTGGTGATGGGAGATGGAGAATAGTAAGTGAAGTTTGGCTGAAATATAAGGGATCTGATAAGGGCTGAGGAGAACTTAGTGCTAGGTGTTCAGTTCTTGCCTGTCCTTTCTCAAAGACCTCATAAATTCCAGTGGGTTCAAATCTCATCTCAGTGTAGAGCACTCTCAAGTACACACATCTAGTTCTCATCTCTCTGACCTGAGCCCTACTTTAACTTTTCCATCTGCTGACTGGGCCAACTCCACCTGGATGTCCAAGAAACATCTAAGACTCAATATATCCAAACTAAAAGTCATCATGTTTTCCCCTAAATCCACCCCACTACCTGCCTTCTCCACTTTTGTCAAGAGGATCATCATTCTTGACCAATTCTGATGGACATGGCTCTCTTCAACAATGAAATGTTTCAAACTAGTTCCAATTGTCCAGTGAAGAAAGCCACTACACCCAGAGAGAGGGATATGAGATGTGGACCACAACATAACACTTTCATGCTCTCTATTGATGTTTGCTTGCATTGTATTTCCTTTCTCTGATTTTTTTCTTGTAGATATGATTTTTCTTGCACAACAATGATAAGTGTGGAAATATGTATACACATGTTCGATTTGTCAAGCATTTTAACATAATTAACATGGAGTGGATTTCCTTCCATCTAGGGGAGGGGTGGGGACTAGGGGGGAAAATTTGTAACAGAAATCTTTGTAAGGGTCAGTGTTGAAGAATTACCCATACATATGTTTTGCAAATAAAAAGCTTTAATAGAGAAAAAAAAAGAGGATCATCATTCTTCTACTCACCTGGGTAAGCAAACTAGGAGTCACTCAACTCCTCATCCTTTTTTTATCCCTCAGAGAACTGGGAGACCTCATCAAGTCTACCTCCAAAACATCTCCTAGCTACATTCCCTTCTCTGCACTCATGTGGCTACCAGTCAAATTCCAGTTGTTGTCATTTCTCACTTGGACTATCGTAGGAGCCTCCTAATTAACCTCCCCATCTCGAGCCTATCTCCTGTCCAATCCATCTTCAACATAGCTTCAAAAAAGTCATATTCCTGCCACTCTCTTGCTCAAATTCCAGAATCCTCAGTGGCTTTTCATCACCCCTAGTATACTCAAATGTTTAATATTAAAAACCCTACACAATTTAGATATGTGGATCTAGTTCTAGTCTCTCTCCTGGGCTCCAGTAAAATGTTGCAAACTTCCTGTTGGAGACATTTCAGATTATCTGGCCTATAGACATCTCAAAACATGTCTAAAGTAGAATGCCATTATTTCCCCCTAATCCCATTCCTCCTCTGAATCTCTCTATTATTGCTGAAGGTATCACTATCCTTGTCAGTCATTGGGTTTTTTTGTTTTGGGGGGGGGGTTTGTGAATAGAAACACATTATCTCCAGGAGACCTCTTACAATTCCTTCCTTTTTGCTCCTAAGAATACCACCCTAGTCCTACCTTCACCTCTGGCCTGGACTACTTCAATAGCTTCCTAAAATTTCCCCCACCTCAAGTCTCTGTCCTTTGCAATCCAACCTCCATGTAGCTGTTGAAAGGATTCCTCTGATCCTGTCATTCCCCCACTTAAACTCTAATGACTCCTTACTGCCTCTAGGACCAAATATATTTTCCTCTGTTTAGCTTGACAACCTAGCCCCAATCTACTTTACCAACTTGATTACATACATGACTCAGATTATTTATTATACAAGGCTATAATCCAGCAACACAGCTCTGCCTCTTTTTTTCAAGTTCATCAAGAATCAGTTAACCATGTACTATCTGCCATCTAGGGGAGGGGTGGGGGAAGGAGGAAAAATTTGGAACAGAAGGCTTTGCAAGGGTCAATGCTGAAAAATCACTAATGCATATGTTTTGCAAATAAAAAGCTTACTTAAAAAAGAATCAGTTAACAAACATTTATTAAGCACTTACTATGTTCCAGGCACCACACTAAATACTGTGGATACTAAGAAAAGGAAAAACAGTATCTGTCTTCAAGGAGCATATATTCTAAAGAGATAACTTGTAAATTCTTAAGTAGATACAAAATGTAAACAGAGGAACTGAAATGTAATTTCTGAAGAGAGACACTAGTAGCAAGAGAAACTGTGAAAGACTTCTTGCAACAAATGTTACTTGAGCTGCATCTTGTTAGAAGTCAAGGAATCAAGAGATAGAAAGAAAGGGAAGAATATTCTGGGTATAGGGGTCACTGAGTACGAAGGCATTCAGATCCAAGATGAAGCGTCCTTTATGAGGAGCATCAAGAAAGCCAATGAAACTTTATCATAAAGTATCAGGAGGAGAATAAAGTTTAAGAACACTGGAGAGGTAGGAAGGGACTGGTTTAAGAATTTTAGATGCCACACAGAAGTCTTTGTATGTTCCAATCTTTTATTAAGTATGCTCTATTATTAACAGAGTTCATCATTCCTATATTTTAGAACTTCCCTTTGAGAAATTCCAATCTTGTTTTGTTCGAACTGAGGAGACAAGGGATCTGAAGAATAGCTAATGAGATCACAGTGTCAAAAGAGGACGAACCTGGTGATGGTAGAAGCAAGGCCATCCAGAAATCCAGAATCCAAAAAAAAAAAACAAAAAAAAAAAAAACAATGACCTTGGGGCAGAGAGAAAAGTATAGCCAGGAAAATTTCATAGGCCATTCCTTTAACTCTTGTTGCTTTTCCTAACATGTCAATATAAATACAAAATATCTGATCATTTCAGTGGGCAGAAAAATCAAGCCAATCATTTGTATCTTGTAGACCAAATAAACAAACCCTTTTTTGATTATTTTACTTTTATCACTCGGTGCCAACAAGTAGATTTAGTCTTAAGATTTTCTTCAGAGAAGATTCTCATTTTAGCAATCAGCATGTAGTTGCTTGAAAATTTTACAGAATTAAACAATTAACAAAAATGAATAAAGCCTTTCTGACCCTGCAAACACACTGTCCTAATAATATTGGAGAAATACAGAAGGTATTTTTCTTTGGGTCTAATTAATATTCTGTGTGAAAAGACATCAAACCTCAGAATGCTTCCTAGAAATCACCCAGGGAAAAGCATTTCATCTTGGCCCCAAACAGAAGGCAAAAAGCTAAAAGTAAATAACTGGGGAGAGAAAACACCAAAGGACAGAAGCAAATTTTGTGATCTGGTCATTTCTGTGCTTGCCACTTAATGTACCCATTTGGAAATGCTGAAGAAGATGACATGGAAATTCAACATTTAGTCACCCATTTGGCAAAAGGCAAGCTGTGTCCTTTACTCCAGTATGGTGTGGATACTATGGAGCCTTAACCAAAAAAAGGAAGAAAAGGAAAAAGATGTATTACTATCTTTAATAAAGTTACAACCTAGATGGGAATCAGTCATTCATAGACATTCATACACATATAACCTTAGCATGAGCCACAATGGAAAACACTGGCTTTGGAGGTAGAGGAGAACCCAGTTTCAAGTCATAACTGTCATTTTTTTCCCCTAGGCAATGCTGGGCAAAGTCCATAACCTCAGTTTCCTTATCTGTAAAATTAAGCGCATTAAGATAAATGTTCTCTAGGTTTAATAAAGCCTTCCAGCTAGGAATCTTTGATCCTGAGAAACAAACAAAAAATGTCACATACTGCATTCAGATGGGCTGAGGGAATTTGCAGAGTGGTTTGGTAGTTTCAATAAGGTTTTTCGGGGGGGGGGAGAGAACTAGAAGCTAGTCTTTAAAAAAAAGTGACAGATAAGGCAGGACAACATTCAGTAACAACAAACTTTATGGGAAAACTTGGAATGATGAGAAGTTTTCTTTTCACAAGATCAGGATATTAGAGATAGAAGAGTCCTTAAAAGGTATCAGATCCAAGTCCCTCATTGTACAGAGAAATTGACTTGCCTAAGGTCATATGTGTAGAAAGTGAAGTACCCAGAAGTCAAAGGCAGAACTTTTACCACTATTGTGTATAGTTCCTCCAATCTCCATCTCCAGCACTTCCCCTCCCCCCCCAAAAAAAATGAAAGATGTGAACTTGAAGATGGGAAAGATCAGGATCTCTGTGGTATTGTTATGATCATATAGGAGTAACTTTTCCTGCTCAAATAGGTGTATTTCACCCCTACCTCCAATTTTTCACCTATGAAGGGAGTCAGCAGAATGTTACTCTGAGGTAATATACACATGGTTCTTCAGGCATCAGAGTGCAGCTAATTGCTAACAGCCTAGCAGCCAACAGCAAACTAGCCATGAAGTTTATTGCCTTTTTGCCTAGGCTAAACTACGCAATGTTGATCCCAAGACAGATTTTATTGTAGTGCACTTCAAATACCAGTACAAAAATCCAATCAAGCCTCTAACAACTTAGTTCCTTAGCTTTGCATTAACAATGGTCAGCCTCCTTTGGCTACAGGAGGATCCAAGTGCTTACAAAAGATTTTAGCTGTTCAAATCTTATTACCCTTAGCCTAAGGCCCATGTTGGGTTAGGAAGAAGACTTAGCAACAACAGCAAATAAGTAATCTTTGAACCTAAACTGTTAGTATTCCTTTTTTTTCATGATACAGCAACTTGCAGGTCCTTGCCTATCACAAGCTCAGGAAGTTCAAGCTGAAAGAGAATGTAAGTGGTCATCAGGTACACAGAGGATGAAGCCTGAGATGGGGAAAGACTTGCTCAAGGTCACACAAAGACAAAAGTGGCAGATCTGAGATTTTAACTTGGGATTTTGAAGTTCCGACTCAGCTCCCTTCAGTGCACCATGCCCCCTGCCAATCCATTCCGATTCACCACCCTCTCAAAAAAATTAAATAACTTTGCAAACAACAAGAGGCATGACAAACTACAGCAGTCATGGCTTTTTACAGCATAACCTGTTAAAAAAGCTCACTGCAGGATTTTAAGATGATGGGTATACAGGCTTCATGGATCATTAGGGCACGCTCTGCAGGCCTCAGCAAGGTGATTTTGAAGAAGCCTGAGCAAGTTAATGAATACAAGTTCCATTAAATCTTTAATTGCTACCAATAAGGAACTAGATAGTGTTACTTTCGACAATTACTTTAAATCATAGCAAAAGAAGCACTGAGAAATTTCTGAGAGGAGTGTGAACAAGTTAGAAAAGTTCATTAATTTCATTTTCCTCAGAGTTTGTAATAACTTCAGTCTGTGGCCCCGAGATTTTAAGGCAGCCTTTGCAACAATTCTTTCTTCCAAGAGATTCATTTCTTTTCAACAGGGAGGGACACAAGATTTATATGGGTAATAAAAAACATTTAGAGTCACCAAAAAGGAACACTCACCTTGCAGTCACTGACAGGAACTGGCAACACCAATATAAACTGAGACTATGGAACCCACACCTTCCAGGAACAACGAAGGGGTCATAAGCTTGGGTTGTTTTCATCCACTGTTAATGGAGAACAATTAAGTAGCAGCTCATAAAAGGTGGCAGCAGAGGTTCCCCTGATGCTGGTGATTTGTTGATCGGAACTGTTTGTCTTGATATCAACTGAAGCAAGTTCTTGAAGACCATTGATTGCTAAGAAAATCCCAAGTGTGAGGCTTGAGCAAGCCTGAATAATTATGGATTTTAATTCTCTCAAATTCATCTCAGGCTTCAGATTCTGTTCCTCTTTTCCCATCTGTGTTACTCTGGCATTCCAAGCAGTTGCATTCAGGTCTCTGCCAGCTTGTCCCGCTTACATATTCCCGGGAGAACAGAGACCCATGGGCAAAGAAATCTTTTCACTCAGGTTTGTCTGTGGATAAAGAAGGAATTGTAGTACCAGCTTGGCCCGGCCATATCACCAAGGGAAGCAGCCACAGATTAAGCCTAGCCCCAGACTCTGTTAATTGTGAAGATACTTCTGATAAAGGGCTTTGGAGGTATTTAATAGCTCTACTCTCAAGAAGCAATCTTCCAAGGGAGAGAACAGCTTCCTCACCCTCCTTTCTAGTGAATTTCATTGTGAAAGTCAGACAACGAAGTACAAGATTACCACTGTTGCAAAATGGGTTCATTACAGATTTGAAGTCAGGTTGAGAGGAGGTCCCTAGCTCTGCCAGGTTAGTCCTGTAACAGGTACAGCTGTGAATCATTAGGGATGGCTGATAATCATATTCCACTACTCATCATTTTATGCACTAATCAGTCACTAAATATTTATCGAGTACTCAAAGGACTGATGTCCAACTCTGCTTTGTGACATTCCACAGGGGTATTCTGACATTTTCAAAATGTTAGAGATCACTCTTTTACAGAGCAATATATTAGGTTCTTCTGGGGACAGTGGGGGATAGGATGGAGAGGGAAGGACGATACTAAATTAACAGGGGACTCGTCTTCAATAAGCTTAAATCTAGGAGGAGAAGTGAGATTTATGACATGAAGCCAAGTGAGATCAATTACCACTTAACTGGAGCAAGTGAAAAATCTGAAGGTGGAGGCTAAATGGAGAAACGCCAAGGTTCACATAATTAAGCTGTGATCAGCAGAGCATTTGATTTAGCTGAGATGGCCTTGGGGAACCTAAGCCCAATGGTGGAGAGAAAGGCAGGGTCTCAAGACTCATCTTTGTCAATTCAAATCTGGCCTCTGACACTTATTAGCTGTGTGACCCTGGGCAAATCATCTTATCCTTGATTTCCTCACTTTCCTTCTTTGTAAAATGAGCTGGAGAAGGAAATGGCAGACCACTCTGCCAAGAGAACCCCGCATGGTCGTAGGGAATCAAATAAATGAGAGGTTGCTGTAAAGAAGAGAACACATCTATGAAGTCTCATCAGAAATGATGTTTCCTATGGCCCACTTACAGGAAACATTGTTTCTGACGAGACTTCATAGATACAGAAAGTAGTTTGTGGTTCAGTGAAGCCACAAGTATCTGCATAAGCAGGCCACACAGATACTTGTGGCTTCTCTAAACCACAAACTACTTTCTCATGATAATTTAATGGAGAAGAATAAAGGATATTACAATCGCAAGACCTAGTTCTATTTATTTTCTGTGTGATCTTGGGCAAGTCCCTTCCTCTCCCTAGGCCTCAGTTTCCCCATGTGTAAAAAGAGAGGACTGAACTGACATCTAAGGTCTTTTATGGCCCTAAATCCTGTAATCTAGGACAATTTCTTTTCCCATTTAATGAACTTTTTCAGACTCGCCCAAAAAGCACCATTAGTCTGGGAGGCTTAAGGGTTAGGATCACCTTTGCAATTTCCCGAAAGCAAGCCAGCCTGCTCTCTTCTTCCTTTTCAACTCTGGGCCCAGCATCTTTGCTATTTGCCCCAGACAGATCTAGTGCTGGACAAACTCTCTAGGATGTCCATCCAAATACATGCTGAAATCTGGACAATGGAGAGTCTTTATCCACTTGGTCTTTCCTGCGTGGGTGGACAAGCCAAATTCCTTCAAGTGATTACAGATCTCTTCCATGAGACTCCGCAAAGTCCAGGGGTCTGATGCAATCAGTATAACTTCATCCATAAATGGGAACATCTGGAGACTTTCCACAGGGAATCCCTCCATGACCCAGACTCCATGCTGGAGCTCCTGCATCACAGTGGTAAAGACTTTTGGCAAGCAAACACTTCTCTGACTTATGCCTTGCCTGATGTTTATCATCACAAGGTCACAGGGATTATCATCCTAGGGTTATTTCTGTTGCTGTCTTCTAAGGAATTCTGAATAATCCTGATGTACAGATAGGAGATAGTACAGATAGTTTTGCTGTAAAAGAGCTTATGAGGCCAGGTGGGGTGGGTAGAGTCAGGCATGGGGGATGTTGGTTCTATTTAGCCAAATGCTCTTTCATAAACCACAAATAACCACAACAGGATTTTATATTCTCTATATCTTTTAGTCTATCAGGAGAGGGTAATGATGTGTGGCCTGTTGAATATTGCTTGTGGAAACCTGCTTGTTTTCTCCAATTACTGTTGTCAAGAATTCTCTTGAGTCCTTCATAGATGGCCTTCAGAAATATTTTTTACTGATGGGAGAATAGGCACATACGTTACTACTTATTGATATTTTCTTCGTCACCTTTTTAGGTTTTAACAAGATCTGAGTTTTTTTCCTATTCCTTTAATTTGGACTCCTCTTTCAGATACCTTGTATACAGGATATCTCCAAAAATCCCTCTGGTTTTAAACTATTAAAGCTTAAAATTGGGGAGATTTGGGGGGGGGCACCATGTATGTGTCTCTCAGTGTCCTCAGAATCATATCACCTTCATGTACAGAGAAGTTCTCCTCCGACCTCTCTGCCGTGTCTTTCTCTATTTATTTCCTTTGTCCAGGTCCCAGCCACTAATTAATTAGGGCTATTTCCCAAAGCTTTGCCCTGGACCCTCTATACTCTTCCATTTGGTGACCTCATCATCTCCCAAGGATTCAATCATCATTTCTATGCAGATGATTCTCAGATCTATTTATCCATCATCACCCTCTCTCCTAACCTCCAGTTTTATATCTCCAATTGGTTTTTGGAGATCTTAAATTCAGCAGGTCTCACACTGAACTCATATTTTCCCCCAAACCCTTTCCTCTTCCTAATACCCCTGTCTTTGTCAAGGGCACCACTATCCTCCCAGTCACCCAGGTTTGCAACCCAATTGTCATCCTCAATCCTCACTGTTGCTCTCCTATATAAAGGGGCATGCTAGTTCCAGGACATACTAGCTCCAGAGCCAACTGTTAAATTTTCAGTATAAAAAAAAATCAGTATAAGCATTTATACCTTGGATATCAGCAAAGCCATGTCTTGATCCATTGCTTGTGTTCATTATGTAGAGTCAAAAAAGTGATGGAGAAAATGCTAACAATGATGTTTAAATGTAAAAGTGTGTCATTCGTATATCTTTGGAGAACCAGTTGTTAAACATTTTCCAGCCAACCCCTGGGATCAGGTGCTACTTCTATTTTTGTAACATCTCCTTCTCTCCTCTGACACTTGAATCACTCCACCATAGATTCTCCCTTATCACCTGGTACTTAGAATACTTGTCTGTTAACTTAAATCTATACTCCACTCATTTATACCAGAGATCTTCCTGAAGTACAGATCTGACCATGTCAACTTCCCATTTAACAAACTCCAGTGGCTTTGAGTAACCTTCAAAATGAGGATTAAAATCCTGTTTGTTTTTCAAAGCCTTTTAGAACCTAGTCTCTTTCTATCTTTCCAGTCTTCTCATACCTTACTTCTCATTGCATATTCTGGGATCCAGTGACACCGTCCTCCTGTCTGTTTCTCTAACAAGACACTCAATCTTTCTGTTCTGGGCATTTTCAATTAGAATTTTCTTGTTTCTTGTGTCCACCTCCTGGCTTTTTTCAAGCCTAACTCCCACCTTTTACAAGAAACTTTTTTCCAGTTTGCCTTAATGTTAGTGCCTTCCTTATAGGATTATCTCAAAGATGCCTTTTTATTTATTACTTATTATTAGTACATAGTTATTTTTGTATTATTCCCCCTATTAGGCTGTGAACTCCTTGAAGGAAGCAACTATATTTTACCTTTTTTATATCCCCAGTCACACTATGTTTGCCACACAGTAGGTACTTAATAAATGCATGGTGTTATTTTGGCCAATCTCTCTGCTTTTCCATCTTCTTTCTCTTTAATATCATTTCTACTTCTTCTTTAAGCATCTTGGGGCTGTGATACTATATTCTATGACATGTCCACTATCCTTGATGGAGAAAATAGCTTGTTAAAATAGTTTTTGCATATCTTTTCCATTTTTCCATCCTTTCAGTTTCACCTTTTAATATCCGTGGGATGACTTTGCTTGGTTGGATATCTTGCCACACTTTCCTTTTTTTAAGGTTAAATATGTGCAATCCTTTTAAACATATTTCTATACTTATGCTGTGCAAGAAAATCAGACCAAAAGGGGGAAAAAACTACAGAAATAAATACAAACAAACAAAAAAAAAGGTTGGATCCACAGTCTCCATAGTTTTCTCTTTGGATGCAACTGGCATTTCCATCCCAAGTCTATTTTGCCACACTTCCCTTAAGCTAGTTTTACCTACTGCTGTTACTTTATGCTTTATGAGATGGCACAGTTTATAATCATCCATTTTCCTTTTTCACCTGTCTTTCTAGAATTCTTATTATAGACTCCTGTTTGAGGCAAGATTCAAGCTTCTCTTGACTCCGTGTCTAGAACTCTACCTACTGCACCACCAGACTATCTCATATTTTCAGAAGGTTGAGTAACAAGTCTATTGATTACTGGAATTATGTATTAACATCATCAGCTCCCCCACACTTTCAGTAGCT
Source organism: Myrmecobius fasciatus (assembly GCA_023553655.1). NCBI lineage: Eukaryota > Metazoa > Chordata > Mammalia > Dasyuromorphia > Myrmecobiidae > Myrmecobius > Myrmecobius fasciatus. The sequence goes on from JAJPUD010000975.1 coordinate 265,543, forward strand.
GATACTAATATAATCCACAGTGTCACATTCCAAAGGTGATTTCAACCTCTCAACTTTGGTTTTAGCCAGTAGTAAAAAGCTAGTAAGTAGAAATATTTAATGTGGATATAACTCAGAGCAGCACAGAGACCTTTACTTATATAATTTATACTGTCTTTACAAAAAGAATTAGCAAGAAAAATGTACTCCTGAAGAATATCAAGTTCTACTGCCCAGCTGTTAAGAAGAGGGTATACCACCTTGAGGAAGCTCTGAGCCATAGAATATGAGAAATTTATTACTTGACTTTCTAGCCCAGTAGATTGTTCACTCCATTATAAATGGTACTTGGGCCCATTCATGTCAAAAAGAGACACCCAATCAAAGTGACAATGAGTTAGTGATCAGCACTGGGTAGAATGTGTCCCATGAAGTATTTGTCATGCAAATGAATGGGAAGCTTAACAAAGATATCTCATATCCCATCACTTATCACAGCAACTGCTCAAGGGGGACAGGGGAGGGAAAGACATTTTCTGGTTGATTTTTAAAATGCAGGCTCTTTGGCAGTCACATAATAAGCAATCCTGGGATCTCTCCTCTATTTTGCTCACAGTCTAGAGAGTTTTCAAAGGTCTGTCTCTCAGATTCTTTATTACATGTTTCTAATCTATTAGCTGTTGAGTGCACAATTCATTTTAGGAAATTCAAGATCAAAAACTAAATAAAAGGATGTAGTTAGTGGGTCCTTGAAGGAAATTTCTATTTAAAAAGTAATATGTTTAAATGGAAGAATAGATAGTGTAGAATTGGAAAATAACAATGACAGTTTTACGATTTTAAAGCATTTTCAAATGCCTTATTTCATTAACATAACATGGGAACCTTTCAAGATAGATAGAGAAAACAGGGTTATCTCCCATTCTGCAGATAATAAACTGCAATGTTAGAAGGCCTTCTCAAGCTTACTACAGCTGTATAATAGCAGGTGTCAGAGTCAGGACCTGAACTTCAAACATTATGTATAGTATGGCATCCAACCATGAGAAGCAATGCAAGGAAAATAAAACATATATATATATATATATATATATATATATATATGTATGTATGTATGTATGTATGTCTTGGTGCAAGGCCCAATAAAGCCAAATCATACTAAAATATGTATAAAAGCAGGAGGACAAATAGACACAAAGTAGAATGAATTTCCCCACTAATATAGAGTGATGCATTCTGATTCATGTTCATAGTTGTACCACCATATTTAAAATCCAAAACTTCATTATCCAATGTTCAGGAGTAAATGCAATATTATTTGAAAAGATGAGGTCAAGAGCAACATCTGAACTCCGCCAAATTCAATGGAAACTCTGATCCCCTTGACATGAGTATTCCTTTCAAAGGAACAGATTACAACTTATTCATGTCTTCACACCTTTTATGATTTATGCCCATGTCATCAATTGTATCTGTCAGAGAGGATCTATCTAATAAATTAACTCCTGTTTAGCCATTTGTATTCTCTCATTTCCTGTGAAAAGTCAATCTCCTGGATAGAAAAAACAAAAGCATATTGAGAAATGAGCAGTTCTGCTGTCTCTGTTTACAGCTATGATCTCAATAAGATATGGGCCTATCCTAAACAGAGAATTTGACCCAAGAAGTAATTAAGGCACACTATATTTTATTGAGTTGGGGATCAAAATGGTCAGACTGATGCTTTGGGAAAATCACTTTGGAAACTGTGTGAAACATAGATTAGAGAGGGTGAAGATTTGCGGCAACAAAACCAATTAAGAAGCTACTGTAATTGTTCATGATGGTGAGGACCTCATCTAGAGAATATGAGTAGAGAAAAGAGGATGGATGTGAGATATCTTATGCAGTAGAAATGACCACACTTGATAACTGGATGGATGGTGGAATGAAAGTGAGGAGTTAAGGATGACACCAAGGTCTCAATACTTGGTGAATGAAAAGATGATAACACTCTTGAAATAGAGAAATTGAGAAGAGGGGCAGGTTTGAGGAGAAATATGATTATTTCTGTTTTGTACATGTTAAGTTTAAGATGCCAGTGCAAAATATCCAGTAAGCAACTGGTAGTGAGAGAGTAGAACTCTGAAACAAGACTAGAGTGGAAGCATAGATCTGGGAAGCATCATCATAGAAATGACATCAAGGGAGTGGAGCCAAGATGACAGAGAGTAGACAGGTCTTTATCTGAGCTTCTCCTGGCATTGCTCAGATCAACACGAAATCAAGCCTTTGAACTGTTTTTGTAGTGACAGAACCCACAAATATTTAGAGTATAACAAATTTCTAGCAGAAGATATTTTGCAAGAACTTCAGAAAAGGTCTGTTTTAATTAGGCACTGGGGAAGTGGCTGAGGGCAGGTACAATGCAGGACTAAAGAATTTACCAGGAAGCTCTTAGCCAAAATACAACAGGGTTGGTTTCTCCCCTGGTTCAGAAGCCAGTCGATCAGGACGTGAGACATCCAATACAAATACAAATGGCATGTAGTGAGCCTCTGAACTCTAGAATAACATGGGACTTGGCCATGCTTACCCAGCACTGGGTAGAAGCCAGCAGCACCAGCCCAGGGCAGACTGTTGCCTGTCTAGGAAGCTTAGGACAATCTCCCCTTTGCCCTAAGAGCAGAGTTCAACCTTTAAAAATGAGCAAAAAAAGCAAAAAGAATTCTGACCAGAGATAGCTTTTATGGAAATAAAGAACAACAGATTTCAAACTCTGAGGGCACTAAAAGCAAATTGTCTGTAGATGAAGACCCAAAAGGTGATATGATTTGTTCTCCATCTCACATGACTCTCTTGGAAGAATTCAAAAAGGATCTTAAAAGAGTTTGAGGAAAAATGGGGAAAGTAAGTGAGAACATTGAAGGAGAATTTGGAAAAGGAAACAAATTATCTGAAGAAAATACAAAATAGATTTAGTGAAATGGGAAAAGCACATAATTCCTTACAAAGTAGATTGGACAAAATGAAAAATGAAAGCAACTCCTTGAAAAACAAAATGTATGAAATGAAAAAAAATCCGTTGAATAAAACAATTCATTTAAAAATTCAATTGGCCAAATGTAAAAGGAGATTAGAAAAGCTAACTGAAGAAAATAATTCACAAAAAATTAGAATTGAAGAAATGAAAGTGAATGACTCAACGAGACTTGAAGAATCAGTCAAACAAAACCAAAAAAGTAAAAAAATAGAAGAAAATGTAAAGTACCTCATTGGAAAAACAACTGACCTGGAAAACAGGCCCAGGAGAAACAATCTAAAGATTATTGGACTTTCTGAAAACCATAATGAAAAAAGAGCCTAGACATCATCTTTCAGGAAATCATCAAGGAAAACAGCCCTGATATCCTAGAATTAGAGGGTAAACTATCTATTAAATGAATTTGCAAATTACCACCTGAAAGAGCCCCCCAATGAAAACTCCAAGTAATATGGTAGCTAAATTGCAGGATTGTTGGATCAAGAAGAAAATATTACAAGCAGCCAGGAAGAAACAATTCAAATATCAAGGAGCCACAATCAGGATTACCCAGGACATAGCAACTTCCACTTTAAAGGATCAAAGGGACTGGAATCTGATATTCTGAAAGACAAAGAAAGTTGGATCATAGCCAAGACTTAATTATCCAGCAAAAAAGAATTATCTTTTAGCAGAAAAGATGGACAATAAATTATACCAGTAAAATTCATTTATTTCTTATGAAAAGACCAGAGCTGAATAGAAAATGTGATCTTCAGGTACAGAAGTTAAGAGAAGCACAAAAAGGTAAAAAGGAAAGAAAAAAATAACTTTCTTTTAAAATTTAAAAAGCTTGCATCTCTATAGAGGAAAATGATGTGTTTAACTCTTGAGAACTATATCTCTGTTATGGGTATACGTAGAGGGTGCAGGTATAATTTGATTTTATTGTGATAATATAAAAAAGAAACTAGAGGTGGAAAGAAGATTGTACTGGAAGAAGAGGCAACAAAAGACATTACAACTGAGGGAAAGAAAGGAGGGGATGAACATTATATGAATCTTACTCTCATTAGATTTGGCTCAAAGAGAGAATGTCAGACATATCCAGCTTCACAGAGAAATTTATCTCTCCATATGGGGAAGTAGGAGGAGAAAGAGAAAAGGAAAGTGGGAAGCTAATAGAAGAGAGAACAGAAGTAGAAAGGGAAAGGTATAAGAAAGGGGGAAGCGCTGTAAAAGGGGAGAGCTGTTTGAGGGATATGCTGGTCAGAAGCAAAATACTGAGGAGAAGGGAAAGGGGAAAAGGAAAGAGAAAAGTATAACTTGGGGGAAACAAGACAGCAAGAAATACAGAGTTTGTAATTTAAACTGTGAATGTGAATGGGATGAACTCTCCCATAAAGCAGAAACAGATTGCAGACTGAAGTAAAAGCCAGACTCCTACAAAATGTTATTTACAAGAAACACATTTAAAACAGAGTGATACATACAGAGCAAAAGGCTGGAGCAGAATCAATTATGCTTCAGCTGAAGTAAAAAAAAAAAAAAAAAAAAAAAAAAAAAAAAAAAAAAACACCCAAACAAACAACAGGGGTAGCAATACTGACCTCGAATCAAACAAAAGCAAAAATACACCTAATTAAAAGAGATAAGGAAGGAAACAATATCTTGCTAAAAGGTACCATAGATAATGAAGTAATATCAATATTCAATATCTATGCACCAAGTGTTATAAGCATCCAAATTCCTAGAGGAAAATTTAAGAGAGTTGCAAGAAGAATTAAACAGCAAAATTATATTAGTGGGGGATCTCAACCTTGCTCTTCAGAACTAGATAAAGAGAACCACAAAATAAATAATATAAAGAAGTTAAGGAGGTAAACAGAATTTTCAAAAACTTAGGTATGATAGGCCTTTAGAGAAAAATAAATGGGACAGAAAGGAGTATTCTTTTTTTGTGGTGCTTCATGGCACCTACACAAAAATTGACTATGCATTAGGGCATAAAAACCTCAAAATCAAATTCAGAAAGGCAGAAATAGTAAATGCAAGTTTTTCAGATCATGAGGTAATAAAAATTACATGTAATAAAGAGCCAGGGAAAATAGACCAAAAATTAATTGGAAACTAATTAATCTAATCCTAAACAATGAGTGGGTGAAACAACAAATCACAGACACAACTGATAATTTCATCCAAGAGAATGACAATAATGAGACAACATACCAAAATTTATGGGATGCAGCCAAAGCAGTTCTTATTGGAAGCTATATATCTCTAGATTCTTACTTGCATAAAATAAAGAAAGATGATAAATGAATTGAGCATGCAACTAAAAAAGCTAGAAAAAGAACAAATAAAAACCCCAATTAAATATCAAATTTGAAATTCTGAAAATAAAAGGGAAGATTAATAAAATTGAAAGTAAAGATACTATTCAACTAATCAACAAAATTAATAGCTGTTTTTATGAAAAAAATGCCCAACAAAATAGATAAACCTTTAGTTAACTTGATTAGAAATAGGAAAGAATAAAATCAAATTGTTATTATCAAAAATGAAAAGGGTGAACTTTCCACCAATGATAAGGAAATTAGAGCAATAACTAAGAGTTATTTTGCCCAACTGTATGCCAGTAAATATGATAATCTAAGTGAAATGGAAGAATACTTAAAAAATATAGATTGTGGGGCAGCTAGGTTGCACAGTGGATAGAGCACCAGCCCTGAAGTAAGGAGAACCTGAGTTCAAATCTGATCTCAGACACTTAACATTCCCTAGCTGTGTTACCCTGGCAAGTCACTTAACCTCAATTGCCACAGCAAAAGATAGATAGATAGATAGATAGATAGATAGATAGATAGATAGATAGTTGATAGATAGATATACATACATATATATATATACATATTTATATATAGACAGATAAATTGCCCAGATTAACAGTGGAGGAAATAAACTACTTAAATAGTCTCATTTTAGAAAAATAAATTGAACAAGTTATTAATCAACTTCCTAAGAATAAACCTCCAGGACCAGATGAATTTACATGTGAAATCCATCAAATATTTAAAGAACAATTATTTATAATACTATGCAAAATATTTGGAAAAATAGGGAGGGAGGAATTCTCCAAAATTATTTTTATGACATAAACATGGTGCTGATACTTAAACCAGGTAGGGTCAAAATAGAGAGAGAAAATTATAACCAATTTCCCTAATGAATACTGATGCAAAAATCTTAAACAAAATATTAGCAAAGAGATAATAAGAAGTGATCCCCAAAACACATCATGACCTGCTTCAATATTAGGGAAACTATTAGCATAATTGACTATATCAATAACCAAATTAACAAAAAACATATGATCATCACAATAGATGCAGAAAAAACATTTGACAAAATCCAACACACATTCCTAATTAAAAATACTAGAGAATATAGGAATAAATGGAGTTTTGCTTAAAATGACCAGTAGTATCTATTAAAAATCATCAGCAAGCACCATATATAATGGGGATAAACTAGAACCATTCCCAGTAAGATCAGGAGTGAAACAAGGTTGCCCACTATCACTATTACTATTCAATATTGTATTAGAAATTCTAGCTTTGGCAATAAGAGAAGAAAAAGAGATTAAAGGAATTAGAGTAGGTAATGAGGAAACCAAATTATCACTCTTTGCAGATGATATGATGGTCTACTTAGAGAACCCTAGAGAATCAACTAAAAAACTACTAGAAACAATTCACAACTTTAACAAAGTTGCAGGATACAAAATAAATCCACATAAATCATCAGCATTTTTATATATTACCAACAATGTCCAGCAGTAAGAGATACAAAGAGAAATACCATTTAAAATAATTGTTGATAACATAAAATATTTAGAAGTCTACCTGCCAAGGCAAAGTCAGGAACTATATGAACACAATTACAAAAAACTTTCCACACTAAGTCAGATCTAATCAATTTTGGAAAAATATCCAATGCTGATGGATAGGCTAAGCTAATATAATAAAAATGACAATACTAGCTAAATTAATTTATTTATTCAGTGTCATACCAATCATACTCCCAAGAAATTATTTTACAGAGCTAGAAAAAATGATACAAAGTTCATTTGGAAGAACAAAAGGTCAAGGATTTCAAGACAATTAATGAAAAAAAATTGGAAATGAAGGTGGCCTAGCTGCACCAGACTCTATATAATAAATCTATATAAATATATAATAAAACTATATTATAACATAACATAGTTATATTATAATATATATATTATATATAATAAAACTATATTATAAAGCAGCAGTCATCAAAACCATTTGGTACAGGCTAAGAAACAAAATAGTTGATCAGTGAATTAGGTTAGGTTCACAAGACAAAATAGTCAATGACTATAATTATCTAGTGTATGACAAAGCCAAAGATCCCAGCTTTTGGGATAAGAACTCACCATTTGACCAAAACTGCTGGGAAATTTGGAAACTAGTATGGTAGAACTGGGCATTGACCTATACCTAACACCCTATACCAAGATAAAGTCAAAAGGAGTTCATGATTTAAACATAAAGAGTGATATCATAAGCAAACTACAAGAACAAAGGATAGCTTATCTCTTAGATCTATGGAGAAAGAAGTAATTTATGGCCAAAGAAGAGCTGGAATTCATTACTGAATACAAAATAGATCATTTTGATTACATTAAGTTAAAAATTTTTGTACAAATAAAAAATTTGTTTGTACAAAATGCGGACAAGATTAGAAGGGAAACAATAAAGTAGGGGGAAATTTTTACATTCAAAGGTTCTCATAAAGGCCTCATTTGTAAAATATATAGAGAAATGCCTCAAATTTATAAGAATTCAAGACATTCTCCAATCAACAAATGGTCAAAGGATATGAACAATTTTCAGATGAAGAAATTAAAACCATTTCTAGTGATATGAAAAGGTGCTCCAAATTACTATTGATCAAAGAAATGCAAATTAAGACAACTCTAAGTCATCACTACACACCTCTCAGATTGGCTAAGATGACAAGAAAAGATAATTGTTAAAGGGAAAGTGAGAAAACTGAGACACTAATACACTGTTGGTAGAGTTGTGAATTGATTCAACTGTTCTGGAGAACAATTTGGAACTGTGCCCAAAGGACTATCAAACTGTGCATTCCCTTTGACCCAGCGGTGCTCCTACTGCGCTTATATCCCAAAGAGATCTTACAGAAGGGAAAGGGACCCACATGTACAAAAATGTATGTAGCAGCCCTTTTTGCAGTGGCAAGAAACTGGAAACTAAGTGGATGCCCATCAATTGGGGAGTGGCTGCATAAAGTTTTGGTATATGAAGGTTATGGAATATTACTGTTCTATAAGAAATGATCAGCAGGATGATTTCAGAGAGGCCTGGAGAGACTTGCATGAACTGATGCTAAATGAAATGAGCAGAACCAGGAAATCATGGCAAGAACAAGATTATATGAGGATCAATTTTGATGGACATGGCTCTTTTTAACAATGCAATGATTCCGGCCAATTTCAATGGTGTAATGATGAAGAGAATTTTCTGCATCCAGAGAGAGGACTGCGGGGACTGAATGTGGATCACAACATAGTATTTTCACTCTTTTTGTTGTTGTTTGCTTGCAGTGGGTTCTTTTTCATTTTTTTTCCTTTTTGATGAGATTTTTCTCATGTAGTACAATAACTGGAAATATGTTTAGAAGAATTGCACATCTTTAACAAATATTGGATTACTTGCCATTTAAGGAAGTGGATAGGAGAAGGGTAGGAACAATTTGGAATGCAAGGTTTTGCAAGGGTGAATGTGGAAAATTATCCATGCATATGTTTGGAAAATAAAGTCTTTAATTAAAAAGGTAAAAGTTTTACAATTTAAAGAGAAATGACATTCAAATCTATAGGAACTTAAGTACATAGGGATGATATTTAAACACATGGTGGGAAGGAGGGACTAGAGACTTTAGTAAATGCCAAGCTCAGTGTGAGTCAACAGTGTGATGTGCTTCGAGTAATTGGTGTGTGCCAATCTCACTGTATTTAGGCTTCATCAAATCTCATGTGGAATACTGTGTTTGGTTCTGAAAACCACCTTTAGGATAGACATTCAAAAATGGAGAGCATCCAGAGGGGGAGAAACCCTAAGCTCCACTGATGGCAATATTCAGCTATACTCCCCAAAGTTCCAAAGTTAACTTTAATTGATGCCCATAGGATCTGAAGAACAGTCTCCACCCCCCAGGACCAAGGGATGAAGATGTCCCTCAGATAACTTGCAATACTTAATCTATAGTCTATCTATTACATCTATCTATATTACATATGATATGATAAGCATTTAATAAATGCTGCTTCATTCATTACTTTCTAATATTTTCATCAAAGATGCTCTTAGTATATACAAATACGTGTGTTAATTTATGTACATATGTATGTATGTAATAAATGTGTGTACAAATATCATTTAAATTTCTATATGAAATGAAGTAAAAAGATAAGAATGATTTGCACAGGCAGAAAAAATATCAGCATCCATGGAATCATGAGTCTATCAAAGTCAATCAAAATCATTTGTTTTTATTTAGTATTCTATAGCTTGTAAGCATGTGCAAAAGAATCGTGGCTTACCAAGATCTTTTCATACATCATACATGTGATCAGCTAATAAGCTGAAGTCTGGAAAGAATCTTAGAGATCAATTCTCAGCCCCCTTTTTGCTGATGAAGAAGCCAAGGCCCCGAGAGACAAAGTTACTATCCTAAGGTCACATGGGGCAACAGTAGGATTGGAGGACATATTCTTGCTCTAAAATCAATGTTCCTTCCACCCATGTACACCATGAGCTATGAGATTGATAAATAAGCTTCATCACTCTGGTATCCCAGGATCATAAAAACCAAAAGGAATAATCTTTATTTGGGACCAGATCAGTGGACTGTAATGGGGAACCCTCCCCCAGTACATTAGAGAGTTATCAAGCCAGGGTTTTAGTCCTTTGAAAATAAAATCTTTAATTAAAAAGGTAAAAGTTTTACAATTTAAAGAGAAATGACATTTAAATCTATAGGAACTTAAGTACATAGGGATGATATTTAAACACATGGTGGGAAGGAGGGACTAGAGACTTTAGTAAATGCCAAGCTCAGTGTGAGTCAACAGTGTGATGTGCTTTGAGTAATAGGTGTGTGCTAACTTTATGACCTTAGGTAGGCCATTTGACTTTTGTGAGTAAAGCAATCTCATCTGTAAATGGAGATAATGAACCTTATTCTTTTTGTCTCAGAGGAATACTATGGAAATCAAATAAATTTCACAGTAAGAAAGTGGTGCATTCTAGGAAAAAACCCAACCCGGACTCTGGGCAAGGAGAAGACAGAATACACAGAGAAATGAATGGAGAGAAAGATCAAAGAGAATGAGACCACCAGGCCCACTGCATATGTATGTAAGCCGCCCTCATTATAAGGAAAAAGCCACTGTTGGAGGACCTTATAGATTCCTCCAACGACACAAGCCATGAGACATGGAGCCTGAGTTCTTAGAGCACTGGATAAAACTTGATGTCACAGCCATCTACCTTCCAGTGGGTCTTCTTTTCTTTTCCCCTTAGAAAAAGAATTAATTTCTATTTTACTTCTCTTCACATAACAATGCTGCATGTGAGTGAATGATTTTGTGTGTGTGTGTGTGTGTGTGTGTGTGTGTGTGTGTGTGGTGCATGCATGTCTCATTATGGCAAAATCTATGAGCATGTTTGTTCTGACATTATTGAGAGACAGCAGTGGGCTACAACTCTATCTGTGCTAAATCACTAGAGGGATAGGAAAAAAAATGGTTGATCAAAGGGCCAAGGACTGAAGAGGTCAGAAAAACTGAGCATACTTTTCTAAATTTCTCTACATTCCTACAGTGTATAAAACAGGCAAAAATTGTCAGGTAGGAAAAAAACAACAGTGTGCTCAATCACAGACCTGGGGAAACATGAGAACAAATATTACATTGGCTGGATTCAGACCAAAGGTGTGTGATCCTTCTCAAGAGCTATGTTCAGTAAGAATCTAATGATTTCTCTTTTTCCCATCTCTTTGTTTAGTTGGTCCTGTTCAATCAGCCAATCAAAATAAGGGCTTTCCTATTTCTTAAAGCATTGTGCCCAGTTATAAAACAATGAACCCCAAGCCAAAATACCAGTTTATTGTTGGTCTGGAATTGTTTAGCCTCAAACTTTTATTATTTCATTTGCACTGTTCCTAGTCTCCGCAGTACTTCAATTTAGCTAGTGGACATACCTCTCACTCAGATCTGGATGGGACACTTGAAGCCTGGCCTTCAGCTCCAAATCCATTGCTCTTTTCATTAGCCTTCTGGGCTGGTTTGTCATTACACAGCTAGTGAGTGGCATGGACAAGTCACTTAAGCCTGTTTGCCTCAGTTTCCTCCTCTGTAAAATGAGTTGGAGAAGGAAATAGCAAACCATTCCAGTATCTTTGCCAAGAAAACCCCAAGTGGGGTCATAAAGAGTTGGACATAACTGAAAAAATGATTCAACAACAATATATTGGAGAAAACAATCATTTTCAAAGGCAAGAAGAAAATCAAATTGTTAGTCTCAAAAATGAAAAAGGAGAACTTTCCACCAATGAAGAGGAAATTAGAGCAATAATTAGGAGTTATGATGAATGTTGGAGGGGATGTGGGAAAACTGGGACACTAATACATTGTTGGTGGAACTGTGAACGGATCCAACCATTCTGGAGAGCAATTTGGAGCTATGCTCAAAAAATTGTCAAACTGTGCATACCCTTTGACCCAGCAGTGTTTCTACTGGGCCTATATCCCAAAGAGATCTTAGAGGAGGGAAAGGGACCCACATGTGCAAGAATGTTTGTGGCAGCCCTTTTTGTAGTGGCTAGAAACTGGAAACTGAAAGGATGCCCATCAATTGGAGAGTGGCTGAAGAAATTATGGTATATGAATGTTATGGAATATTATTGCTCTGTAAGAAA
>JAJPUD010000975.1:288167-341942 GCA_023553655.1 Myrmecobius fasciatus
GGCTAACCTTCTCCGGAGTTCTTTCAAGGTAGATCTTTTATAGAAGTGCGTTGTAGTCCAAATGCTTGGCGAGGACCTCACTCAGCAACCAGTTTTAAGGCTTACTTTCTGGATTTGAGGGAATGTTGGAGGGAGTTCACAGAGAAAGCTGTCCGCAGTTCGCCATCTTGGCTCCGCCCCCCTGGAATCAGATATTCTGAAAGGCAAAAAAACTTGGATTACAGCCAAGAATAAGTTATCCAGGTAGAATGAGCATTATCTTCCCAGGAAAAAGATGGCCATTCAATGATACAGGAGAATTTCACCTATTTCTAATGAAAAGACCAGATCTGAACAAAAAATGTGACCTCCAAACACAGAACTCAAGAGAAGCATAAAAAGGTAAAAAGGAAAGAACTCTTGAGAACTACATTTCTACTATGGGTATCCTTAAAAATAGGGGTATAATGTGATTTTACTTTGATAATAATGGAAAAGAAATTAGAGGTGGAAGGGCTATCACACTGGAAAAAAAGGGGGAAAGGAGGTAAAATCTCATGAAGAGACACAGAAAATCTAATATAATTGAGGGAAAGAAGGGAGGGCAATGAGCATTGTGTAAATCTTACTCTCATTAGATTGGGCTCTAAAAGAGTATATCAGACACATTTGGTTTCACAGAAAAAACTTGTCCCTCCTTATAGGGAAGTAGGGGGGGGGGAGGAGGAAATTAAAAGGATAGACTAATAGAAGGGAAAATAGAAAAAATAGGGGAAAGGTATAAAAAAGAGGGAAGGGTTCTAAAGGGGGGAGGACTGTTAGAGGGAGATGGTCATCAAAAACAAAATACTAGCGGGGGAAGGGAGAAAGGGGAAAGGGAAGAGAAAAACATAACTCTGGTAAATAAGATGGCATGAAATACAGATTTAGTCATTTTAACTGTGAATGTGAATGGGATGAACTCTCCCAATAAACGGAAGTGGATAACAGACTAGATTAAAAGCCAGAATCCTACAATATGTTGTTTACAAGAAACACATCTAAAACATAGAGATACATACAGAGTGAAGGTAAAGGGCTGGAGCAGAATCTTTTATGCTTCAGGTGAACAAAAAAAAGCAGGGGCAACAATCCTGATCTCAGATTAAGTAAAAGCAAAGATAGATCTAATTAAAAGAGATAAGGAAAGAAACTAAGGGGTACCATAGGTAATGAAGCAGTATCAATACTAAATATATATGCAACAAGTGGTATAGCATCCAAATTCCTAGAGGAGAAACTAACAAAGATGCAAGGAGAAATAGACAGCGAAACTATACTAGCAGGGGATCTCAACCTTGCTCTCTCGGAATTAGATAAATCAAACCACAAAATAAGTAAGAAAGAAGTTAGGGTGGTAAAGAAAATGTTAGAAAAGTTAGGTATGATAGTTCTTTGGAGGAAATTGAATGGTGATAGAAGGGAGTATACTTTTTTCTCAGGGGTTCATGGAAGTTATACAAAAATTGATCATGTGTTAGGGCATAAAAACCTCAAAATCAAATGCAGAAAAGCAGAAATAGCAAATGCATCCTTTCATATCATGATGCAACAAAACTCACATGTAATATAAGGCCAGGAGAAAATAGACCAAAAGTTAATTGGAAATTAAATAATGTAAGTTTAAAGAATGAATGGGTGAAAGAGCAAATCATAGACACAATCAATAATTTCATCCAGGAGAATGACAATAATGAGACAACATACCAAAATTCATGGGATATGGCCAAAGCGGTTATAAGGGGTAATTTTATATCTCTAGATGTTTACTTGCATAAAATAGAGAGAAAAGATCAATGAATTGGGCTTACAATTAAAAAAAAAAGCTAGAAGAGCAAATTAAAAACCCTCAATTAAATACCAAATTGGAAATTCTGAAAATAAAAGGGAAGATTAACAAAATGGAAATAAGAAAACTATCAAATTAATAAATAAAACTAAGAGTGGGTTTTATGAAAAACCCAACAAAATAGATAACCCTTTAGTTAATTTGATTAGAAAAAGGAAAGAGGAAAATGAAATTGTTAGTCTCAAAAATAAGGGAGAACTTTCTATCAATGAAGAGGAAATTAGAGTAATAATTAGGAGTTTCTTTGCCCAACTTTATGTCAATAAATTTGATAATCTAAATGAAATGGAGGAATATCTACAAAAATATAGACTTCCCATGTTAACAGAAGAGGAAATAGATTATTTATATAGCACCATTTCAGAAAAAGAAATAGAACAAGCTATTAATCAACTCCCTAAGAAAAAATCTCCAGGGCCAGATGGATTTACATGTGAATTCTACCAAACATTCAAAGAACAATTAATTCTAATACTATACAAACTATTTGAAAAAAAAAAGGGAAAGAAGGTATACTACCAAATTCCTTCTATGATACAGATATGGTACTGATAACGAAATAGGGAGAAAACAGAGAAAAAAAACTATAGACCAAATTCCCTAATGAATATTGATGCAAAAATTTTAAATAAGATATTAGCAATGAGATTACAGAAAGTCATCTTCAGAATAATACAATATGACCAAGTAGGATTTATACCAGGAATGCAGGGTTGATTCAACATTAGGAAAACTATCAGCATAAACAATTATATTAATAACCAAACTAACAAAAACCATATGATTATCTCAATAGATGCAGAAAAAGCATTTGATAAAATCCAACACCCATTCCTATTAAAAACACTAGAGAGTATAGGAATAAATGGGCTTTTCCTTAAAATGATTAGTAGCATCTATTTAAAACCATAAACAAGCATCATATGTAATGGAGACAAACTAGAACCATTCCCAATAAGATGAGGAATGAAACAAGGCTGCCCACTGTCACCATTACTATTTAATATTGTATTAGAAATGTTAGCTTTGGCAATAAGAGAAGAAAAAGGGATAAAAGGAATTAGAGTAGGTAATGAAGAAACCAAATTATCACTCTTTGCAGATGACATGATGGTATACTTAGAAAACCCTAGAGACTCAACTAAAAACTACTAGAAACAATTCACAACTTTAGTAAAGTTGCAGGATTCAAAATAAACCCACATAAATCATCAGCATTCTTATATATTACCAACAAAGTTCAGCAGCAAGAGATAGAAAAAGAAATTCCATTCAGAATAACGGATGATAGAAAATATTTGGGAATCTATCTGCCAAGAAAATGTCAGAAACTATACGAACTAAACTACAAAACACTTTCCACACAAATAAAATCAGACCTAGTCAATTAGAAAAACATTAAGTGCTCATGGGTAGGCTGAGCGAATATAATGAAAATGACAATACTACTCAAACTAATTTACTTATTAAGCGCCATGCCAATCAAACTCCCAAGAAATTATTTTACAGACTTAGAAAAAATAGTAGCAAAGTTCATTTGGAAGAACAAAAGGTCAAGAATTTCAAGGGAATTAATGAAAAAAAAAAGACAGATAAAGGTGGCCTTGCTGTACCAGATCTAAAACTATATTATAAAGCAGCGGTCATCAAAACCATTTGGTACTGGCTGAGAAATAGAGCAGTTGATCAGTGGCATAGGACAGGATACCAGGACAAGCTAGGTAATAATGTTAGCAATTTAGTGTTTGATAAACCCAAAGACCCCAGATTTTGGGATAAGTACTCACTATTCGGCAAAAACTGCTGGGAAAATTGGAAACTAGTGTGAAAGAAATTAAGGCTGGAGCCACACCTAACACCACACACCAAGATAAGATCTAAATGGGTTCATGATCTAGATATAAAGAGTGATGTTATAACCAAATTAGAGGAACATAGGATAGTTTACCTCTCAGACCTATGGAGATGGAATAAATTTATGTCCAAATAAGATCTGGAACTCTTAATTGAACACCAGATAGATAATTTTGATTATATTCAGTTAAAAAGTTTCTGTACAAACAAAACTAATGCAGACAAGATTAGGAGGGAAGCATCAAATTGGGAAATCATCTTTACATTTAAGGGTTCTGATAAAGGTCTCATCTCTAAGATATATAGAGAATTGTCTCATATTTATAAGAATTCAAGCCATTCTCCAATTGATAAATGGTCAAAGGATATGAACAGACAATTTTCAGATGATGAAATTAAAACTATTTGTAATCATATGAAAAGGTGCTCCAAATAACTACTGATCAGAGAAATGCAAATTAAGACAACTCTGAGGTACCACTACACACCTGTCAGATTGGCTAAAATGACAGGAAAAGATAAATATGAATGTTGGAGGGGATGTGGGAAGACTGGGGCACTGATGCATTTTTGGTGGAGCTGTTAACGGATCCAACCATTCTGGAGAGCAATTTGGAGCTATGCTCAAAAAGTTATCAAACTATGCATACCCTTTGATCCAGCAGTGTTTCTATTGGGCTTATATCCCAAAGAAATCATAAAAGAAGGAAAGGGCCCCACATGTGCAAGAATTTTTGTGGCAGCCCTTTTTGTAATGGCTAGAAACTGGAAACTGAATGGATGCCCATCAATTGGAGAGTGGCTGAATAAATTATGGTATATGAATGTTATGGAATATTATTGCTCTGTAAGAAACGACCAGCAGGACGATTTCAGAGAGGCCTGGAGAGACTTGCATGAACTAATGCTCAGTGAAGTGAGCAGAACCAGGAGATCATTATTCACGGCAACAAAAATACTATATGAGGATCAGTTCTAATGGACATGACTCTCTTCAACAATGAAATGCTTCAAACCAGTTCCAATTGTTTGTTGAAGAGAGCCATATACACCCAGAGAGAGGGATGTGAAATGTGGACCACAACATAACATTTTCATGTTCTCTATTGAGGTTTGCTTGCATTGTATTTCCTTTATCAGATTATTCTTTCTTGTAGATACGATTTCTCCTGCACAAAAAATGATGCAATAACTATACATATATATTCAATTTCTTAAGTATTCTAACATAATTATCATGTAGTGGATATCCTGCCATCTAGGGGAGTGGTGGGGAGGAGGGGGGAAAAACTTGTAACAGAAAGCTTTGTAAGGGTTAATGTTTAGGAATTACCCATACATATGTTTTGCAAATAAAAAGTATTAATAAAAATAAAAAATAATAAAAATAATAAATTTTAAAAAAAGGAGAAAAAAAAAGAATTTCAAGGTAATGGGGCAGCTAGGTGGCGCAGTGGATAGAGCACCAGCCCTGAAGTCAGGAAGACCTGAGTTCAAATCTGGCCTCAGACACTTAACATGTCCTAGCTTGGTAACTTTGGGCAAGCCACTTAACCCGAATTGCCTCAGCAAAAAAGCAAAAAAAAAAAAAAAAAAAAAGAATTTCAAGGGAATTAATGGGGAAAAAAAGGCTGATGAAGGAGGCCTTGCTGTACCAGATCTAAAACTATATTTTAAAGCAGCGGTCATCAAAACCATTTAGTACTGGCTAAGAAATAGAGTAGTTGATCAGTGGCACAGGATAGGATTACAGGACAAAGTAGGCAATAAGTATAGCAATTTAGTGTTTGATAAACCCAAAGACCCCAGCTTCTGGGATAAGTATTCACTATTTGAGAAAAACTGCTGGGAAAATTGGAAACTAGTGTGGAAGAAATTAGGATTTCACCCACACCTAACACCACATACCAAGATAAGATCTAAATGCGTTTATGATTTGGATATAAAGAGTGATATTATAAGTAAATTTAGAGCTATGTAGTATAGTTTACCTCTCAGACCTGTGGAGATGGAATAAATTTATTTCCAAAAAAGAACTGGAACTCTTAATTGAACACCAGATAGATAATTTTGACTATATTAAGTTAAAAAGTTGTTGTATAAACAAAACTAATGCAGAGAAGATTAGGAGGGAAGCAATAAATTGGGAAATCATCTTTACATTTAAGGGTTCGGATAAAGGCTTCATTTCTAAAATATATAGAGAATTGTTTCATATTTATAAGAATTCAAGCCATTCTCCAATAGATAAAGGGTCAAAGGATATGAACAATTTTCAGATGATGAAATTAAAACCATTTCCAGTCATATGAAAAGGTGCTCCAAATCACTATTGATCAGAGAAATGCAAATTAAAACAACTCTGAGATAGATACCATTACACACCTGTCACATTGGCTAAAATGACAGGAAATGATAATGATGAATGTTGGTGGGGATGTGGGAAAACTGGGACACTGATACATTGTTGGTGGAACTGTGAATGGATCCAGCCATTCTGGAGAGCAATTTGGAACTATGCTCAAAAAGTGATCAAACTTTGCATACCCTTTAACCCAGCAGTGTTTCTATTGAGTGTATATCCCAAAAAAAATCTTAAAGGAAGGAAAGGGCCCCACATGTGCAAGAATGTTTGTGGCAGCCTTTTTTGTAGTGGCTAGAAACTGAAAACTAAATGGATGCCCATCAACTGGAGAATGGCTGAACAAATTATGGTATATGGATGTTATGGAATATTATTGTTCTATAAGAAATGACCAGCAAGATGATTTCAGAGAGGCCTGGAGAGACTTGCATGGACTGATGCTGAGCAAAATGAGCAGAAGTATATGACCATCAATTCTGATGGACATGGCTCTCTTCAACAATGAAATATTTCAAACCAGTTCCAATTGTTCAATGAAGAAAGCCATATACACCCAGAGAGAGGGATATATTTTCATGATATCTATCGATGTTTGCTTGCATTGTGTTTCCTTTCTCTCATTTTTTTCTTGTATATACGAATTTTCTTGCACAACAATGATAAGAGTGGAAATATGTATACATATATTCAATTTGTCACATATTTTACATAATTAACATATAATGTATTTCCTGCCATCTAGGGGAGGGGTGGGGACTAGGGGAAAATTTTGTAACAGAAAGCTTTGTAAGGGTCAATGTTGAAGAATCACCCATACATATGTTTTGCAAATAAAAAGTTTTAATAATAAAAAAGAAAAAATCTCCAGGGCCAGATGGATTTACATGTGAATTCTACCAAACATTCAAAGAACAATTAATTCCAATACTATATAAACTATTTAAAAAATAGGGAAAGAAGGTATTCTACCAAATTCCTTTTATGATATAGATGTGGTGCTGATAGCTAAATCAGACAGGGTGAAAACAGAGAAAGAAAACTATAGACCAATTTCCCTAATGAATATAGATGCAAAATTCTTAAATAAAATATTAGCAATGAGATTACAGAAAGTCACCCCCAGGATAATACACTATGACCAAGTAGGATTTATACCAGAAATGCAGGGCTGGTTCAATATTAGGAAAACTATCAGCATAATCAACTTTATTAATAACCAAACTAATAAAAATCATATGATTATTTCAATAGACGCAGAAAAAGCATTTGATAAAATCCAACACCCTTTCCTATTAAAAACACTAGAGTATAGGTATAAATGGGCTTTTCCTTAAAATGATCAGTAGCATCTATTTAAAACCATCAGCACGCGTCATATGTAATAGGGACAAACGAACCATTCCCAATAAGATCAGGAGTGAAACAACGCTGACCACTGTCACCATTACTATTTAATATTGTATTAGAAATGTTAGCTTTGGCAGTAAGAGAAGAAAAGAGATCAAAGGAATTAGAGTAGGTAATGTGGAAACCAAATTTTCACTCTTTGCAGATGTGATGGTATACTTAGAGAACCATAGAGAATCAACTAAAAACTACTAGAAACAATCCACAACTTTAGTAAAGTTGCAGGATACAAAAAAATATTCATTTTCAGGTATAGGTTGGACTACATGGCAGCTTCTGAGGTCCCTTCAAACCCAAATCTTATGACATGGAATCAGTAAAAGATAGGGGGAAAATATCAAGAATGTAATCATGAATGCCACTTTTTGCATATAGGTCAAGGATGAGGACAGAGAAAAGGCCTTTGGATCTGGCCATGGGATCTGGCATTGAAAAACACAGTTTCAGGAAAATAGTGGGGATGAAAACCAGATGATCACGGACTGAATAATGAGTACATGCCAAGTCAAGACTACTATTTTTTTAAGAAGTTTGCTTCAGATAATGAAACAGAGCCAGACAGCTTCCTATCACACAAGTCTCAAATGGGATACCTGAAGCCTGGTCTTCAGCTCCAAATCCATTGCTCTTTTCACTATTCTATAATGTTCTCTACTGCAGACAGCACAACTCCACTGGGCTAACTAATGTTCAAATGCTAACTGTATACTTGCCAAAAAGATTACTGAATGGGGAACTCACACACAATAAGCACTCCCATGATGGTGGGAAAAAATGATAGTAGGATACTCCTAAGTTCTCTCTTAAGAACTTTGGAATTAATTGTGTGACATGGGAGACATCGGAATAGGATAACCCAGCACGGCATGCCCTCATTAGAGAAGGTGCTATGCTCTATGAGAAAAGGAGAATTGCAGTAGCTCAAAACAAACTCAGATGTGCAAATTTAGAGAATCCTCTCAAATGTTCACATGGACTATTTGTGCCTTCCAAGCTCCTATTATTCTGATCAACCAGTCAGTCACACTATAATTTGACTCTAACATAGCAATGCCATTGTGGTCCTCTTTAAGAACAAATAACAACCATCCCATACTGCAGCCTCTTGGGAATTATATCCACTGCCCTACTTCACACCCTGGATTGCTGCTGACTGCTACTGACTACTACTATTCCTCCTATTGCTACCTGCTACAATTACTACTGCTACAGCTGATATTATTGTTGCTGCTGCTCCTACTACCTGCTGCTATTACTACTACTGTTTTAAAAACTGTAAAGCAAAAAAAAAAAAAGCAAAAAAAAGCAAAAAAAAAAACCCAAAAAAGCAAAAACTGTAAAGCATGATACAAAATACCCGCAGTCAATATTTATAGTTGTAATGATTTAGAATCCCAGGAAGCACTGTAATGCAAGGGAAGGAATGATGGCATGAGTCAAAGGTCCAAGTTGGAATCCTATCTCTGATGCTTACTGGCTATGCTATTTTGGGTGAATTGCAAATCTCTGACTTTAGTTTCCTCATCTGTGAAATGAAAGGTCTGGACTGGATGACTTATAAGGTTCCTTCTAGCTCTAAATTTATGATGCTAATAAAAAAGCAAGACTGGGTCCACTAGGATAGCTGCAACCTCTTTTGAGGAAAAGAAACAGGAAGTCTCTTGATAATGCATAAGAAATTGGGAGACTAGAGGGGGAAAAGAAGAATATAGAGAGAATGATACTACTACCACTGGGAATGTCCCTAGATTGATCAGGAATGTTCAGGAACATTAAGAAATTTTTGTGAGTAGAGTTATGAAAGGTCAACTCAATTGGTAGGCAGCCTGGGAATTTTCAAGTGTGCCACCTTTCTAGGTTAATTGTTGTATTATATATTCACCCATTTCCTTTTCCCAGCACTGCTGCAGTTATGCTTACTATTCTTGTCAATTGGGTCTAGCCACTAGCCATTCAGGTAACCATCATTAAATAAAGAGCAAGAAAAAAGAATTTGTCCACCTCATTAGGTTCTCTTAACATGGCCAAGTTCTCTATTGGTCTAGTCATCCTAGAGACATAAACCAAGTCACAAACTATCTTTGAATCCCACTCCTTGCAACTTCAGAAATGTTTAGACATTATCACAGAGATAAAAAATCTGTTCAGAATTGAGATAACTTTCAGTATGAAGATAAATATTCATCCAGAAGCACTATTTTCCTGAGAAAGGTTTACAGACCAACATGAACTTAATTTTGAATTTATTTTGAAATTAATGAACTTAATTTAAGTCACCAAATTTAATTCAATTTAAGCTATATTTACTAAACACCAACTATATGCAAGGAAGGGTCAGAGGTACATAATTCCTACTGTTCATATTCATAGACTTATTTCACATTATCCACTCTCCTACACCCTGGACTCTGACTACCCCTATCCTGCTTCCTATTCCCACATACTACAGCTCATTTCATACCCCTCCATGTCTTGGTCCAGGCTTTTACCTATGGTTGGAATATTCTTTTACTTTACTGCCAACTCAAGGCCTCTAACTCTTTTCAAAATATAAGCCTACATCAGATCTTTCCTGATCTCCTTATCCCTTCTCCTCCAGCCCATACCCAGTTGTTAGCATTCATCTACCTTCTTGAAATTATCTTGCATTCACTTTGTATACATTTACCTATGTGCAAAATCTCTTGGAGATACTGTTATTATTATCCCCATTTTACAAAGAAGGAAATTGAGGCTGAGAGAGGTTTAAGTGACTTGCCCAGCATTATACTTGTAGTATGGGGCCACATTTGAAACACTTATTCTTGATTTGAAATCCAACATTTTAACCATTATGCTAAGCTTTCTTCCAAACAGTTCTTCCTTAAAAGTAGCATGTTTCATTTCAAAAAGATAAAAAATCATTTTTCCTTAATAATTTAAATATATCTCTAGATGCAGGCAAAGGACTAAACTGAATGACTTCTTGAAGTCAGTTCCAGCTCCAGAATTCTATGATCGCAGAGATGTGACACATATGGGAAATATGTAAGTCATTTGAAGAAGTTTCAAGGGGAACTAGACAAGAGAGTGTAGATGACTTTACATAAACTCTTCACTTTTGGAAGCACATGTCAAAGAACATGAGTTTTTTATTAATTCAATTTTATTTTTCTTGCAGTTCCAAATTCTTTTCTTTGCTCTCCTTTCTCACTCATTGAGAAGACAAAAAAAATAAAAAAAAAATCATACATATATGTATAGACCTACAACACAAATTTCCACATTAGCCATGTTCTAAGAAAAAAAGAAGAAAAAGAAAGAAATAGAAGAAGGCATGCTTCAATCTGTGTACTCAATCCATCAGTTCTGTTTCTGGAGATGGATAGCAAGGAAGATACCTTAACAGATCAGTACAATCATTTGGTTAGAAAGCCAAACAGCTCAGCTCTGAGGGATGATATTGAGAAATGATAGTTATTTACTATCTTCTTCCTTCTGCCTTTCTTCCTTCTGCCTTTCTTCCTTCTTCCTGACTATGTCAGCTTCTCTGTAATAAGTCTGATCCTAGCAACTACTATGTTGAACACAGCAGGACCTATATGGCATGCTGTTCTCAAGTGAAGATGGTTGAGGGCCAAATATTTGCTCAACACATTAACTGATTTTTAAATTAATCACTTCATTTAAAAAATATTCATATGAATGCAGAAAGAAACATTTACCATTTTGGGAAGACCCTCAGCATGACGACAGCATTCACTACTAACAATTAGTCAATAAATTGGCCAAGATCATAGATCCAGAGCCTTTAAATGAGACTGACATCCTTCCAGTGGAATAACAATGCCGTGCATCATTAAAAAAAACTAAAGAAAATTATGAAAAATTAAAAAAAGAAAGGAAGAAAAATAAAGCCAAAGCAAGTCAATTTGGGGAAACCTTAGAGGAACATAGGTTTAGAACTTCTAAGGAACTTAAAAGACTAGTGACTTCAGTCCCCTCATGTAGACTTGCTCAGAAATAGCTAGATTGAATTTGAACTCAGTTCTTTCTGATTTATATTTCTTTTTCTTGCTTTTTTTTCTTCTTGGAACATGGCTAATTGAGAAATCTGTGTTGTATGCCTATGCATATTTAGAATGAGTTTTGTTTTTCTTGCCTTCCCAATGGGCAGGAAAGGATGAGGAAAGAGAAATTTAGAATTTTAAGTAAAATAAAAGTGAATTTTAGTAAGAATTCTACCCAACAAAAATAAACAGACAAATTTCCATGAGGAAATGTGTCAAGAGAGGCCAAATCTGGCCACAGTGAATAGCAAAAACATTACTGGACAAGGGTTCAACTTGTAGCAATGGACTGATTGTTGCTCTAAAAGGTTATATCTACTTACTGCACTGATCTGACTCCACATTGTAATACAACTAATTATAATAGATCCTTCAAGCCTTTCATGTAACTCTCAGATGGAAGTTTAGAGTAAGGAGGAGGAAAAGAACACGTCAAACTCAGTATGAAGACTACAAATGACAAAAAACTGGGGAAGTGGAAACACGCAAACTCCATACAAGATGAAGAAACAAGCAATTGTATTTTAATAGGTTTAACCAAACTGGTATTTCCAAAGGCCAGACTCCAGTTTGAGGAACAGGCTTACAAACTGTCTTTTATTATTGTTATTGGGATTTATTAAAGAAGAAAGGGGGTAAGTTTATTTCCTTTGTTAAGAAAAAAATATTTCTCTTCAGCAAAAGAAAAAAGAATAAAGTTTTTGTTAGTACATTATTCTTGACCCTTATTTTCCTATCTCATTGAAATGGTTTATACAATAACAGTTGGAAATTAAGTTTCAGTAGCAGATTAATCTTTAGCTGTAAAGAATGTCATTAATACCAAAAATGCTAATAATGGCTTATTATCAGAATAATAATTCCATTAACAGTTTTTTAATAGGATTGAGCTAAAATATAAGTGTTATTCTAATACAAATTTTTCTTCTCATTTAATTTCTCTATGCATTTAATAAAAAGTCATAACCTCAGCCCATAACTTCTGGTTTAAAAAATAATAATAAAAATTCTCTTCTGGGATTTTCCACATCTATTTGTTGCAACAGAAGCAGAAGTAGCTTTGTTAATATTTGTGGAAGAAAAGGCCAAGAAAGGGTTCTGCTCCATAAAGCCTGGGTTTTAAGATGGTGCTTTCAGAATCCGATATCTGTTTCTAATCCTTTATTACCTTATGTCTTTGGTTCAAAGTGTGATGAGAGAAATAAAGACTGAAAATATTTGGAGTCCACACAAGGCAAAGGAACACAATGGATCTGAGATCTCATTACTGTGACCATTTCCATCAGTGCAAAGCATTCTTATCCTATATCCTTCTTATTCAAGTCCTTCCATGGAGCTTCCACAGAGGTTTTGCTCAAAATGCTGGGGGCCTTCCTCTGGATGAACACCCTTCTGATGAATTCACATTTTGTTAGCGACAATGGGACACTCAGGCTGGCCATTTGTTATCCCTCCCTCTGCTGCTGGACTAGGCTATCTCTTTTTCCTATGTTAGAATGTAAGATTCTTGTGGACAAGGGTTGCTTTCGCTTAAGTCTTCAACACTTGGAACATTCTAAGTCCTTTTGTTTGCTTGAGAGATTTTCTGAGTGGGCACTTCCTTAATGAAATTGTCCATCATAGAATATATATACATATACATATATATATATATATATACATATATATGTATGTATACACACATATATATGTATGTATATAGGTTTCAGCATACTTAAAAAATCACAATGTATCACTCAACTGCCAACTGACTCACTAGCAACTGTTAAACTCACTAGCAACTAACTTTCTTAGAGATTGGAATTCTAAGATGCATAGCCATATAAGACCTCTCATACCAAATACATACACACACTCACACACACACACACACACACACATGCACTCTCTCTCTCTCTCTCTCTCTCTCTCTCTCTCTCTCTCTCTCTCTCTGTCTGTCTCTGTCTCATCTGGCTATTTAATTGCATCCCATAGGTAATTTCATCCATTTCTTTTTTTTTTCTTCATATGGATTCTTAGGCAAAAAATTAACACACAATCATGGGCCTCAGGCAGAAGGCTTGACAATTTTCTGGGTTTGATACAATCAGCAAAATATAGTCCACATCCAGGAGCAACTGGAGAACCTCATTATCTCAAGGGAATTTTTCTTCCATTTCGCCCTTGTGAAAGACATTCTCTAGGATAATACAACTCAGTGGAGCAGTGAATAGAGTGCCTGGCCAGGAATTAGGAAGACTAATCTTTCTGAATTCAAATCTGGCCTCAGATACTTATTAGTTGTCTGACTCAGGGTAAGTCACTTACCCTTGTTTACAGATGAGGAAACTTAGTTGGAATTGGAGAATGAATTGGAGAAGGAAATCACAAACCACTCCAGTATCTTTGCCAAGAAAACCTTAAATGAGGTCACAAAGAGTTGGACAGAACTGATGACTGATTTCTGGGGGATGTCCAGTGAGTTTTTTCTATTTCTAAACTCCAAGGACTCTTGATAGTTATTATATTTCTTGAGATAAAATACTTGCTAAGAAATTTGCTAGAGGCAGCCAGGTGGCACAGTAGGTAGAGCACTGGGCCAGGAGTCAGAAGGGCCCGAGTCCAAATCCAGCCTCAAACACTTCCTACCTATGTGACTTCACCATACTTCACCTAGTAAGTCACTTTACCATACTTACCTCAGTTTCCTCATCTGTAAAATGAGTTGGAGAAAGAAATGGTAGACCACTCCAATATCTTTCCCAAGAAAACCCCAAATAGGCTCACAAAGAGTTGGACATGACTAACTGACTAAACAACCACCACTACATTTGCTAGGTGATCCTAAAGTCAAGTTGAACTAATCAAGGTTAAAATTTAAAACCAATAAACCTATCCTTGGATCTCCAAAGAGATTCATCTACTTACCAGCTTCTGGCTTCTGCTACTTCTCCTGCAGATTAACCCTTTAGTTATCATATTATTAGTCCCAGGTAACACTTAACCCAAATAAAAGCAAAATTGAAAAGGGTAAAATGAGGCTCACTGCTAGGGATATCTTTCTAAAAATCAGAACTATTTTAAAGTAGAAGGGACTGCCTTGGAAAGTAGTGACATGTCACTCATTGTAGGTTTCTAATCAGAGTCTCGGTAACCACCTGTTGGAAACAATGTGTTCAGATAAGGCCCCATTCCAGCTGTCAGCAATTCCTCATGCTGTGGTTCCATGACATCTATTGTTTGTTAACTCTTCATGTGATAGTCTTGTCTCCTCAACTCCATTTTAAGCTTTTTTTTGTATCCTCCTCTCTTCTTCCTCACCCTTTTTTTGTGCAGAGTAGAAGCTCAATAAATACTTGTTTTAAGAATGAATGATTCAATGTCACAACCATCTAGAAAAGATGGTTAGTTTCCTTAAAGCATGTTTTAGAAATTTGTCAAGACATTTTTCTTTAAATCCAAATAGCATATCTCCTGCCTTAATTGAAGTGCATTTCCTGTGATTTTAGCCATCCATTGTTATGGAGAACAGCCAATTTACACATAAAAATTCGGGGGTGCTATATGGTATAATAGGAAAAGTACTGAATTTGAATCCAGAGTACTTGGATTCCAATCCAATCTAATCCAGGTGGCTCTGCTACCTATCACCTATATGACTTGAAGCAAATCACTTCCCCAGTATGGGCCTGGTTGAACTAGATCAGGAGTAGGGATCATCCAGCCTGTATTAGACCCTTGGAATTATTTGCTAAGACAACTGTAGGCGATGATGAGCTCAAAGCAAGGCACAACAACTTGCCACTGCTTGAGGTGATAACTCTGCATGCCCCACCAATGATGTTATAAATGTCCAAATGGGCTTTGGCAAGAAAAAGTTTCCCAGCCCCAAAGTAGATGATGCCTCGGGTCCTTTCCAGTTTTAAATACTATGATCCTAGTTTTAATTACCTTTCAGGATTAATCTTTTAACTGTGTATTCTACCACCTAGCAGCAGGAAAGTTCAATAAGAACACATTTTCCTAACTTAGGAGTAATACAATTGTAAACAGATTTAACATCTAAAGCTTCTGTCACCTCCCCATCAGTTGCCACTTCTCATCTCAAATGGAGCACCTTTGAGTCCCATGGTGCAAGCTTTGGATGTTTGGAACACCAAATGATCCAGCTTACAATAACACTCTGGGCTATCAATTAGGCACTCAGAAAAAAAGGAGATTTAGTCACCTTATTATGACGATCAGGGGAGATGCTGCTTGCATTTCATTCTTGGCTCTTTGAAGAACCAAAAGATGTGACGCTCACTTTGCTTTCTTGTTGGATTGGCTGCCATTTGTCACAGTTTGCAGATGCTGGGTCACAATGAACACTCTTGAGCCTAAATAGAGAAGATAAATAAAATAGATCATAGGTTACATCTATATTTTATTATTTATCCTATTTTAACTCATTATATTGATGCTATTTTTGTAAATGAGGCATTGTCCTGTTACAATGGAGAGTGCTAGGCTGGAAACCAGAAAGATCTGGCCTCAAATCCCATTTCCTTACCTTCTCTGTGACTCAGGTGCCTTCTCAGGAATTAACTAAACCACACCAGGGATTGCATATGCCTTTTTAGAATGTCCAGATATGCTCAAAGAACTTTTGTTTATGCTAAGACATCTAATCTATACAAAAGACCTTTAAAGGCAGAAAAGGAAGTCAAGTAGGTACTATTAACAAGTTCACAGATGAGGAAAGTGAGGGCCAGAAAGGTCAAAGTTACTTATTCAAGCTCATATCACCAGCTGGTAAAATAGCTACAAGAAGAAAGCAGATCTTATGACACAGTTGACACTTGTACTCTTTTCACAGCACCTTCACATGGATGCCAATGTCATCTGAATGATGAATTGGTCTTAATTGTATGCCACCTGCCCTATTCAAAAACATTCAATGTCTCCACATTACCTATTATTATCCACATTACCACAATACATATTTTTTAAATACACATTTCTTTACAAATCATGTTGGGAGAGAAAAAAATCAGAACAAATGGGAAAAACTATGGAAGAAAAAAAATAATACAGAAAAAAGAAGTGAGCATAGCATGTGTTGATTTACATTCAATCTCCATAGTTCTTGTTCTGGATGAAGATGGCATTTTCTGTCCAAAGTCTATTGGGATTGCTTTGGATCATTGAGCCATTGAGAAGAATCAAGTCTTTCATACTTGGTCATCACACATTTTTGCTTTTACTGCGTACAATGTATTCCTGGTTCTGTTTGTTTCGCTCAGCATCAGTTTGTATAAATTTTTCCAGGCCTTTCTAAAATCAGTTAGTTCATCATGTTTTATAGAATAGTAATATTCCATTACCTTCATATACCACATGTTGTTCAGTCATTCTCCAACTTAAGGGCATCTACTGATTTTCCAATTCTTTGCTACTACAGAAAGGGCTGCTACAAACATTTTTGGATATGTGGGTCCTTTTCCCTCTTTTATGATTTCCTTGGGATACAGACCCAGTAGTGGCCCAGCTGGGTCAAAGGGTATGCGCAGTTTGATAGTTCTTTGGGCATAATTCCAAATTGCTCTCCAGAATGGTTGGATCATTTCACAACTCCACTAACAATCCATTAGTGTCCCAGTTTGCCCACATCCCCTCCAAAATTTATTATTGTCTTTTCCTGTCATCTTAGCCAATTTGAGAGGTATGAGGTTGTACCTCAGAGTTATTTTAATTTGCATTTCTCTGATCAAAAGTGATTTAGAGCATTTTTAAGACTACAGATGGCTTTAATTTTATCATCTGAAAATTGTCTGTTCCTATCCTTTGACCATTTATCAATTGGGGAATGGCTTGTTTTTGGTTTTTTCTTTGTTTTTGTTTTGTTGTTGTTGTTGTTGTTGTTTATAAATTTGACAACAGTTCTTTATATATTTTAGAAATGAAATCTTTATCAGAAATTCTGGCTCTAAAGACTTTCCCCAGCTTTGTACTTCCCTTTTAATCATGTTTCTGTTGGTTTTGTTTGTGCAAAACCTTTTTAATTTAATGTAATCAAAGTTGTCCATTTTGTCTTTTATAATGTTTTCTAGTTATTCTTTGGTCATAAATTCCTCCCTTCTCCAAAGATCTGATAGGTAAATTATCCCCTGCTCGTGTTTCTATTGGGCTTATATCCCAAAGAAATCATAAGGGAAGGAAAGGGCCCCACATGTGCAAGAATGTTTGTGGCAGCTCTTTTTGTAGTATCTAGAAACTAGAAACTGAGTGGATGCCGATCAATTGGAGAGTGGCTGAGTAAATTATGGTATATGAATGTTATGGGATATTATTTGCTCTGTAAGAAACGACCAGCAGGACGATTTCAGAGAGGCCTGGAGAGACTTGCATGAACTGATGCTGAGTGAGATGAGCAGAACCAGGAGATCGTTGTACATGGCAACAACAGTACTATATGAGGATCAGTTCTAAGGGACATGACTCTCTTCAACAATGAAATGCTTCAAACCAATTCCAATTGTTCAGTGAAGAAGGCCATATACACCCAGAGAGAGGGATGTGAAATGTGGACCACAACATAACATTTTCATGTTCTCTATTGAGGTTTGCTTGCATTGTATTTCCTTTATTGGATTATTCTTTCTTATAGATACGATTTCTCCTGAACAAAAAAAATGATGTGTGGCAATAACTATACATATATTCGATTTAAGTATTCCAACATAATTATCATGTAGTAGATATCCTGCTATCTAGGGGAGGGGTGGGGAGTAGGGGGGAAAATTTGTAACAGAAAGCTTTGTAAGGGTTAATGTTTAGGAATTACCCATACATATGTTTTGCAAATAAAAAGTATTAATAATACAAAAAATAGAATTTAAAAAAAAATTATCCCCTGCTCTCCTAATTTGTTTATGGTATCATCCTTTATTCCCAAATCAAGTACCCATTTTGACATTATTTTGATATGGGATGGGAGATATAGGTCTATGCCGAGTTTCTGATATTATTTTCCAGTTTTCCCAGCAATTTTTGTCAAATACTGAGTTCTTATTGCAGAAGCTGGAGTTTGGGGTTTTTTGCTCGGCCTGTCTCTAAGCAATTGATATTTTTTCAATTGTTTAGATATGACTTTATTTGTGTGAGAAGTGTTTTATAATTCTGTTCATTTAGTTTTTGAGTTTGTCTTGGCAAGTAGACACCCAAATATTTTATTTTGTCTCTAGTTATTTTAAATGGAATTTTCTTTATATCTCTTGCTGATGGGCTTTGTCAGGAATGTATAGAAATGCTGATGATTTGTGTGGGTTTATTTTATATCCTGCAACTTTGCTAAACTTGTGAATTGTTTCCAGTAGGTTTTTAGATGATTTTCTGGAATTTTTGTTATTGATGTGGTCAATTATGGTAATAGTTTTCCTGATATTGAACCAGCCCTGCATTTCTGATATAAATCCCACTTGGTCACAGTGTATTATTCTGCTGATAAGTTCATGTAATCTCCTTGCCAATATTTTTGCATCAATATTCATTAGGGAGATAGGTCTGTAATTTTCTTTCTCTATTTTGGCTCTTCTGGTTTAGGTATCAGTGCCATATTTGTGTCACAGAAGAAATTTGTCAGGAGTCCTTTTTTTTTTAATTTCTGAGGCAATTGGGGTTAAGTGACTTGACCAAGTTCACACAGTTAAGAAGTGTTAAGTGTCTGAGGCCAGATTTGAACTCAGGTCTTCCTGACTTCAGGTGGACTCCTTTTTTACATATTTTCCCAAGTAGTTTACATAGTATTGGAATTAATCGTTCTTTAAATGTTTGGTATAATTCACTTGTTAATCCTTCTGGCCCTGGAGATCGTTTCTTAGGGAGTTCATTAATGGCTTGTTCAGGGGCAGCTAGGTGGCGAAGTGGATAGAGCATCAGCCTTGAAGTCAGGAGGACCTGAATTCAAATCTGGTCTCAGACACTTAACATTCCCCAGCTGTGTGACCCTGGGCAAGTCACTTAACCTCAATTGCCTCAGCAAAAAGCAAAAAAATTAAAAATTAAAAAATTAAAATTAAAATTAAAAAATAAAAAAAATTAATGGCTTGTTCAATTTTTTTTTCTAAAATGGGACTATTTAAGTAATATATTTCTTCTCCTGTTAATTGGCCAATGTATATTTTTGTAAATATCCATCCATTTCTGTAAGATTGTTATTTGGTGCGATACAGTTGGGCAAAATGGCTTCTAATTATTGCTATAATTTCTTTTTCATTGGTGCTAAGTTCATCCTTTTCTTTTTTGATGCATGATTTGTTTTTTTTCCAATTCTTTTTTCTAAACAAATTATCTAAAGTTTTATCTATTTTGTTTTTTTCTCATAAGATCAACTCTTAAGTTTTATTACTTAGTTCAATGGTTTTTTTAGTTTCAACTTTATTAATCTCTCCTTTGATTTTCAGAATTTCTAATATGGTATTTAGTTGGGGGTTTTTAATTAGTTGTTTTTCTAGCCTTTTTAGTTGCATGCTCAATTCATTGATGTCCTCTTTCTCCATTTTATTCATATAGCTATTTAGAGTTATAAAATTTAGCGTAAGAACTGCTTTGGCTGAGTCCCAAAGGTTTTGGTATGTTGTCTCATTATCATTTTCTTGGATGAAATTATGGATTGTTTCTGTGATTTGTTATTTGACCCATTCATTCTTTAAAATTACATTATTTAATTTCTAATTGGTTTTTATTCTATCTTTTCCTGGTCCCTTATTGAATATAATTTTTATTGCATTGTGATCTGAAAAGTAAGAATTTATTTCTTTTTTAAAACTTATTTAAATTTTTTATTAAAGCTTTTTATTTGCAAAACATATTCATGGGTAATTTTTCAACATTGACCTTTGCAAAACTTTCTGTTCCAAATTTTTCCCTCCTTTCCCCCATCCCCTCCCCTAGATGGCGGTAGTCTACTACATGTTAAGTATATTAAAATATATGACAAATCCAATATATGTATACATATTTATACAGTTATCTTGCTGTACAAGAAAAATCGGATCTACAAGAAAAAATATCTGAGAAGGAAAACAAAATGCAAGCAAACATCAACAGAAAGCATGAAAATGCTATGTTGTGGTCCACACTCAGATCCCACAGGCCTCTCCCTGGGTGTATATGGTTTTCTTCATCACTGAACAACTAGAAATGGTTTGAAACATCTCATTGTTTTTTTTTTTAATTTTATTTTATTTGCATAACATATGTGTGGGTAATTCTTCAACAATAACCCTTACATAGCTTTCCTTTACAAATTTTTCCCCCCAACTTCCCCACCCCTCCCCTAGATGGCAGGATATCCACTACATGTTAATTATGTTAAAATATTGGCAAATCGAATATATGTATACATATTTCCAAACTTATCATTGGTGTGCAAGAAAAATCTTATCTATACAAACGATATATCAGATAAAGGAAACACAATGTAAGCAAACATCAATCAAGGAGTATGAGAATGTTATGTTGTGGTCCACATTTCGCATCCCTCTCTCTGGGTGTATATGGCTTTCTTCAGTGAACAATTGGAGGTGGTTTGAAACATATCATTGTTGAAGAGAGCCATGTCCATCAGAATTGATCGTCATATAGTATTGTTGTTGCCGTGTATAATGATCTCCTGGTTCTGCTCGTTTCACTCAGCATCAGTTCATGTAAGTCTCTCCAGGCCTCTCTGAAATCATCTTGCTGGTCATTTCTAACAGAACAATAATATTCCATAACATTCATATACCATAATTTATTCAGCCATTCTCCAATTGAAGGGCATCTATTCAATTTCCAGTTTCTAGCCACTACAAA
Organism: Myrmecobius fasciatus; assembly: GCA_023553655.1. Taxonomy (NCBI): domain Eukaryota; kingdom Metazoa; phylum Chordata; class Mammalia; order Dasyuromorphia; family Myrmecobiidae; genus Myrmecobius; species Myrmecobius fasciatus. Next base: position 309,526 of record JAJPUD010000975.1, read on the forward strand.
AAGGGCTGCCACAAACATTCTTGAACATGTGGGGCTTTTTCCTTTCTTTATGATTTCTTTGGGATATAAGCCCAATAGAAATGCTGCTGGGTCAAAGGGTATGCACAGTTTGATAACTTTTTGAGCATAGCTCCAAATTGAAACATCTCATTGTTGAAGAGAGTCATGTCCATCAGAATTGATCATCATATAGTCTTGTTGTTGCCGTGTATAATGATCTCCTGGTTCTGTTCATTTCATTTAGCATCAGTTCATGTAACTCTCTCCAGGCCTCTCTGAAATCATCTTGCTGGTCGTTTCAGTAATAATTTATTTCTGCCTTTCTGCATTTTTATGCCCAAATATATTGTCAATTTTTGTGTAGGTACCATGTACTGTAAAGAAAAAGGTATATTCCTTTCTGGCTCTATTCAATCTTCTCCAGAGCTCTATCACATCTAGGTTTTCTAGATGCTGAATCTCACTGGGTTGTTAATTCTCTGTTGTAAACCCAGATCCTTTGCCTTCCGGAATATGGTGCCAATCCTTTACTGTAGAAGTCGCCAGATGCTGGGTAATCCTGACTGTTGCTCCTTGACATTTGTATTGGTTTTGTCTGGTAGTTTGCAGCACTTTTTCCTTGAGATTGCAGTTTTGGAGTTTTGCAATAATGTTTCTTGGGGTTTTACTTGTGGGATCTCTTTCCAAAGGTGATCGCTGGATTCTTTCAATGAGTATTTCCCCCTCTGTTTCTGCTATATCAGGGTCGTTTTCCTTGATGATCTCTTGAAAAATGCTGTCCAGGTTCTTCTTTTGGTCATGGCCTTCAGGAAGACCAATTTAATTTTAAAATTGCCTTTTCTGGATCTATTTTCCAGGTTGGCTGTTTTTCTAATGAGATATTTCACATTTTCTTCTATGTTTTTGTTCTTTTTAGTTTGATTGATTCTTCACGTCTCATAGAGTCATTAGTTTCCATTTGTACCATTCTAGTTTTTAATACGTGATTTTCTTCAGTTAGCTTTTGTATCTCTTTTTCTATTTCATTAATTCTATTTTTAAGGTGTTTTCTTTAGTGGATTTTTTTTGCATTTGGCCAATTGTATTTTTAAAGTAATTGTTTGGGCTTGAGAACAATTCATATCACTCTGAGATTTCCTCTGTGGACATTTTGTCCTCTTCTGAATTGGTATTTTAGTCTTCCTTGTCACCATAGTAACTTTCTATGGTCAAGGAGGTCCTTTTCTGTTTCTTGCTCATTTTCTTTCCTTTTCTTTTGGCATTTCCTCTTTTTTTTTTTTTTACTTTTATGATTGAGTTCTGCTCCTGGGGCAAAGGAGGCCCTTTCCCAAGTTTCCTCAGCAGCTCTGAGTTTTGGCTTTGAGCACAAGGGCCCCTTGTGTTTGCAGGGGATAGCTTTGCCTGCTCTTTTTAGGAAACAGCCTAGTTTCCCAGAGTTTGCCTTGTGAGCTGGTACTGAAGCCTGCCCTACTGATCTGCTACTCTACTGATCCAGGATACAGGGCCTCAGTTGCTGATTTGCTGTGATTAAGATTCTGTCACCAGCTTTCTGTCTGAGGTGGGCTGAACATTCTTTTCACCCCAGTGAGACTGCCAATTCTTGAAGGTTTTCCAATCTATCTTTAACTGGAGAGTGGTTTCATTCCATCAGACTGTGTTCAGAGGCTTGGTTGCCTGTGGTTTTTGAGGGAAACTGGGAGAGCTCAAGAAGTTTCCTGGCTTCACTCTGCCCCTGGAACTCCTCCACAATACAAATTCTTTAGCCTGGTATGAAAGATCCTTCTCAAGTAGACTGTGGCCTCCCTTTCATTATTTCTGCATTTAAGAACAACTAGCTCCTTTCAAAGTAAGGCTCAGCCACCTCCCCTTGGAGAAGCCTTTTCTGATTTTGCCAGATGCTACTGCCTACCTACATTTAAACTAGTCAAATAACTGATTGATTTTTGTATATATCTTGTATTTACTTACCTAGCAACATGTTATATCTGTCTAGAAGAATATCAACTACATGAGGAAAAGAATTATGTCATTCTTGTGTTTGCATCCTTGAAATAGGACCTGACACATACTATGTACGTAGTCCCACTCATTATTTCATTGATTTTCAGACTTTTTTCATATTAGTAAACTTTTCAGAGGAGCAAGGTGGCGTAATGGAAAGTGTCAGCATTGGCTGCATTTCCTCATTTGTAAACTAGGGATAATATTCCCTTTCTCATGGAATTATTGTGAACAAAATGCATTGCATACTTCAAAGTGGCATTGAAATGTGAATTACTTAGGTGATACCCTCTACCCTCACTCCATTGCCTGTTGATCTCTTCTCTCATTCAGTTTTCTCCTCTACTTAGAATGGATTCCTACTCTATTTCCCCTTACTTATATCCTTTACTTTCTCTAGGACACAGCTCATGTTTTATACCTTCCTTGATCCCTCCAGCTGGTGGAAGTGACTCCTCCTTCCCAAACTTGCTCAGATCACTATGATTTGAAGATTTGCTACCTTGCACTGAAGAAATATTTCTATATCTTCTTCATTCCTTACCTTCTCCACATCCACCATAGATCATAAGCTCACAGAAGATATTTTCATCTTGGAAATCCCAGATCTTAGCACAGTATATGGCAGGTGTTTGTTTATTTAATTAAATTTTAGGTTTTGTAATAAAGGAAAACGGACAGGTTTTCTGTAGAAATAAACTAATCCCTGTTCCAGAATTCAAAGAGAAATTGACCATATGGGTAATGAGATATGGACATTGCCAACATGATGAACCTCTTCAGCTATGCTTTACAAAAAGAAACAGTCAGGTTCAAATGTACATTTCTGATAAAAATAAACTTTCTATAGTAGTTTTATGTTCATAAAAGAAATACAGATGGGAAGAAATATGGCTATTGTTTTTAAAAAGGAAATAAGAGGGTTCATTGGTTGATAAACTTTTTCAGATTGGAAAAACTGTTATGGGTATTCAAGCTGCTGGTATAGAGATGTACTTAGATGACCACAATCCCTGTAATTCACAAGGAAAATGGAAAAGAGCTTTTTCATCAAAAGTACTTTAAGCCAACTGTTAATATGGATTTTCTTATCTGACAAGATCCTTCCCTTACTAACAGATTTGAAGAGCAGTCAGATAAAAATACTTTTGATGTCAAGATGCCCTGAAGCTCCAGGGCCCAAGAGCCACAGATGTTTAAAGAATTTTTGATTCTATAATAAAAGTTGAATTTTTTATTCTATATTAAAAGCTGGATTCTCATACATGATTAGAATAAATTGATCATAGTTAAGATTAGGGGAAAGGACAGCAACTTTTTAAGATGATGTTTTTCTACTTTTAAAACATTATTTAGGATAAGTTGCATAGCACAGTGAGATGATACCTGGGGTCTAGAGTCAGAGGCCTTCAATTACTTATCTGATATTCAGTTTTTCATCCATAAAACAAGGAAATTGGACAGAATTATCTCTATGGACCTGTCCTTCTCTAAGTTATAAGACCTGCTAAACTAGTCAATGTTTTAATAATGAGCTTTATTTTATAAGAAAGCAAGAGCATTCCAACCCAGCCTCCTGCCTTATGGCAATGGATCCTAGTTGCAAGCAAAGTACTTATGGGGAAATGAACCAAAAACACGCTGAGAGGTAAAATTCTGGACCCATTCTAGGCTCTTTGACGATGCCAGCTATATTCTCTAACTACTCTGGATAACATGGAATTTACTAGATCAGTTTTTTTCTGAAAGTAGGACACATGTTCAAGGCATCCCTGGCTTAAAAGACTAAGCATTCACAAGAATCTAGATCAGTGAAAGCAGCTCTTACTGTAGATAACAAGGGCAAAGTTATTGCCCTGGGCCAGATCTGCCAATATAGATTTTTCTACAAAGCAACAGCAAGGCTCTTAAGATCTCACTATTCTTGTGCTCTATGAGCAACTGTAGAAATATCCTAATAATGGCTAGAGTGACTTGAAAGAGTCAAGAAAAGGAGAATCACTTAGATTTTCCAATTACTGGGTAGACACCAAAAAATACAGCAATTGGCAGTGAGATGTTGGAGACAGGGGAAAGGGAAGTAAGGGAGGTACCAAAGAACCAGAAAAATGAGAAAATATCTCTTTTACATGCTGTAGCAGCTGAGCCTTGCTCTGGAGGGATTTGGGTATTCCCACAGGCAAAAGCAATAAAGGGGGGAGGGCTACAGTTAAAATGGAGGAGGATCTTTCATTCCAGGTTAAGGAATCTGTATTATCTTCAGAGGTCATTTGGAGCCACAGCAAGTTTCTGAACAGGAAGAAGTGACATAGAGTGGTACCAGGGCATTAGGCAGATGACTCTGGTATCCATGGGAATGATGGATTTTAGAACAGAAAGGCTAAAGTCCCTTGAGACAATAACATAGCACATTTCCTCTTTTGTCTTCACAGCCAGGAATCTCAAAACCCAAATCCAACCACAGTAACTAACATCTCAATAATCCATATTTATGTATTCTTAGATGTTTCCTGTTCAGTTTTAACTTTTATTGCACCTTTAAAGATTGTGTTTAATTTCAAAAGCTGCCTCAAATCCTACTTGGATTTGTACAGAGGGATCCAGATATTTCTACCTCATCAACTTCATAATATACATAAGCACAGACAGGCCTCCAAATATGTAATAACAATAACAGTATAATGAGTATATAATCCAGCAATTCCTCCAATGGTGGAAATGGAAGCCAAATCACACCTTCTTATCCTGTATGACTCTTGGTCATGTCTTTCCAGAGGTGTTCTCAAAAGGGCTATCTTATATGCTGTCAAGCCTTTATCTTTATCTCTTCACACTGTATAGGTACCAATGATGCCCATGAGGTATCCATCTGTTTTCTCTCATTCTCACTGCATGACTGACTGGCCCACTTCCTTTTCTGGCCATTTACCTCTTTGATGATATATTTTATACTATATTGCACACACACTGCCTTACTGTTATATGCAATATTTTAAAGCTTAGTCATGCCTACCTAGTATATGCCTCTTCATTGTCCTTCAGGTAGGTAGCCTGAAATTTTAGTTTCTTGATATTAAAATAGTTCATGATTTAGAAATTCTGTACCATTACCAGCATATTGGGGTTAACAACATGGGATTTTGCCCCAGGGAGTGGCTTGAGATGATTAAAAACACCATACAATTTACCAAATGTAAGCCAGTCCAATTGCTTTCTTCTAGTCAATTCTAGCCTATTTTAATATCTATCTACAGTATCTAGGCATGTTATCAGCTCAATGATGCTGTGGGGTTGGATACAATTAGTCCAAATTCATCTTCAAACGACCACAATGGATCAGAGTTGGGGGAGTCATCATCTCTAGGAAGGCCCAATTTGGAGTCTGCATGAAATCCTCTCCAAGACAGGGGCACTTTCAGTGAACATAATTCTCCCTGTTTCATGCCCTATTTCATATTAATTTAAGCAAAGGAGCTAACAAAGCTATCTTCCAAGCATCTGAAATAATTATAACATGCTGAAGGAAAAATTTTATGGTAAATTTCTCATTTTTAAACCAAATAATTTTTTTTGGTACTAAACAAACAACAACCACCTGGTGAGATCTTGTATTCTCCACACCTTTTAGTTAATTGTGTGACTAAAGATATGGTCTATTAAAGATTATCATTATTAATTCCTGTCTGTTTTCTTCTCATATTTTCATCAAGAACATACATTTACATGTATAACTTCATCTTCTAAAGTTTTGCAGAAGTAAAAAAAAAAGGCATATGAGTAGATAAATGTTGATAAATTTTTGATCCCTCTTTACTGGCAACAAAAATATCTCTGATTTTCCTCCATCATTTAATATCTTTTGTCTTTTCACTTATCTTGAAAGACAGAGTAGTTCAAGAAAGACAGGGAAGCTAGTAAGCAGAAATGGGAAGGAGAGTATTTCAGGCATGGGGGACAGGTGACAAAAGTGTCCATATTTGGAAGATGGCATGTCTTTTTGCGAGAAACAGAAAGAAGGCTAGTGTTACTGGACTGCAGAGTACATGGTAGGGTCAGGATTTGTGGGGAAAGAAGAAAGGAAGCATATCTGAGAGATGTTACAAAGACAAAAATAGACAAATTGGAGGGGGGGAGGGAACAGTGAGAGTGACAAGTTGAGAAAGATACCTAGGTTGGGAATCTGGGTAAGTGGGAGAACAGTGCTTCCCTCTGCTCTTCCTAACTTTTTTTTTCTTTTTTGCTAAGGCAATTGAGGTTAAGTGACTTGCCCAGGGTCACACAGCTAGGGAATGTTAAATGTCTGAGACCAGATTTGAACTCAGGTCTTCCTGACTTCAGGGCTGATGCTCTATCTACTGTGCCATCTAGTTGCCCCATCTTTTTTCCCATAGAGTCATTTGTACTTCATCAAACAACATTGGAAATATCGTGATAGAGTCCAAATGTGGTAGTTCCAATATCATCGATGAAGAAAATAGTTTGCTCCAGTAATGGTGAGAAGTCTTAGTCATTTTTGATCTTTTTGTTGTCCTGTTTCCATTTTCAGATTTTCATATGTTTTTTATAATTATTTGGCTTAAAATTGGATCTTGTTTCAAGATTTCTCTAAACCTGCTTTTCTTTCTAGTATTTCTTGACATTTTTGAATTAATACTAAAGATACAGCAAAGCAAAGTAGAGAACCATGCTTCCAGGCAGAAAGACTGGGTACAAGTCCTGTCTTTGAAAAATACTGGCTATTTAACCATGCCTTAGCACTAAATTATAGATGCCCTCAGGCAACTTTTTACAGAAGAGGTACAAGCACACATTAATAAGGGAGTTTCCTCACCAATATAAAATTGAATCAATGGAGCCAGCAGTCAAGGACTGTACCAGATAGTGCTGGACACAAGTCAAGAAGATCGGAGTTCATATGCCCCAAAAGCTATAAAACCGGTACTGAGTGAAGGTAGCAGAACCAAGAGAACATTGTTGTTGGCACAGCAACAACAAGATTATGTGATAATAAACTGTGATGGAGGTGGTTCTTTTCAATAAAGAGGTGATTAAGGCCAATTCCAATAGACTTGTAATAGAGAGTCATGTATACCCAGAGAGAGGACTGTGAGGGCTCAATGTGGATTAAAAAATAATATTTTCTCCTTCTTCTTGTAGTTGTTTGCTTTTTTCCTTTCTTGTGTTTTCCTCCCTTTGGATCTGATTTTTTTGTGCAGTATGACAAATACAGAAATATGTTTAGAAAAATTGTACATGTTTAACCTATATTGGATTGTTTGCTGTTTTGGGGAGAGGGAAGGGGGAAAATGGGGGGAAATTTGGAACACAAAGCTTTTCAAAGGTGAATGTTGAAAATTATGTTTGCATGTATTTGGAAAAAAATAAATACCATTAAAAATTTTAAAATCATGTAATCCCCTTAAAAATAGATCAGAGTTCAAATATGGCCTCAAAAGCTTAGTGCCTGTGTGATCCTGGGCAGGTCACTTAAATTCTGCTTCAGTTTTCTCATCCATAAAATGGGGATAATAGCACCTAACTCCTAGGGTTGTGAGGATCAAATGAAATAACACTTGTAAAGTGCTTTGTAAATCCTAAAGAGCTGTATGAATGCTGACCACTACTATTAAATCATCGGTATCATTAAAAAATTACAGAATCATGAGATTTAAAGCATCAAGATCAATCAAATGTAGCATACTTCATCTTTTATGAAGTTATGATAGTATCTGTAGCTCTATACAGGGAGGGAATAAATATTTATTAAGCTCTTACCAATTGCAGCAGTATACTAAGCAGTTAGTAATTATCATCTCATTTGATCCTCACAGCAAATCAGAGAGATTGATGCTATTATTCTTTCTTTTTACAGATGAGGAAACTGAGGTAAATAGGTTAAGTGACTTGCCCAGGGTCATATGACTACTAAATGTCTAGGGCTAGATTTGAGCTCAGGTGTTCCTGATTCCAGACCAGCCTGGCCATCTACTAGGTCTCCTCCTTGCTGCACACACACACACACACACACACACATGTATATGTATACATGTGTGTACATAACACACACATATATACACAAGCACCACACACATATAAATATGTGTATATATACATACATAAGTATGTGTGTGAATATATATATATATATATATATACACACATATATATATGTTCCTGACTTTATTTATACATTCATGAAATAGCATATGATATCCATAAAGCACTTTAAGATTTACAAGTTACTTTAAGTACAGTATATCATTTTATCTTCATGACACCTCTTCTAAATAGTTGAAACTGTTACTCTCATTTTATATATGAGAAAACTGAGGCTAAGATAGATTTTTAGGGATCATATTACTAAGAAGTATTTGAGGGAATAACCAAACCCATCCTGCCCACCATTTGCTCTGCCACACTAACTTCATTGATAATAAGTTCCCACGTAGCACAATCTCAGGTTCCATGGCTTTGTACAGGGTAGCTGCATATTACTTTTTGAATTAAATAAGCTATTAAAATCTAAATTATTAAGCATTTATTTTTCTCCCTTCCCTCACCAAGAGAAAAAAATCCTTGTAACAAACAAGCATGGTCAAGCAAAACAAATTCCCCAAAAAATTGATAATGTCCCAAGATGTGTAACTCCTTTACATTTGGTCCATTACCTCTCTGTCAGGAGGTAGGGAATATTCTTCATCATTATCATCTGGAATCATGGTCGATCACTGTGTCAATCAGATGAATCAACATATTTCTATTGCTCCAAATACTATATAAAGAATCTGATGTAGTTTGAAATTAAGTAATTTCATTTGCATAAATAATCATAGCCATGAATTCATAGGCATATAAATCAGAGGCATCTTAGAAATTAGCATATATTATTTTTCTAAATAAAGAAAGTGCATTTGCCCCTCTATATATACAGAGGTGATAAGATGCTCTCTGCCTTACAGTATCTTCCAAGAAGACTACCCCTGACTGAAGGAGAAAATCCTAGGGCAGTCCCTATAATTCAATATGCTACTTTGATGAAGAAATGATTCCAGTTATGAAATGTGTTGGTGACACATTTAAGTACTGGACTCATATTTGATTTTGGAACCCAAATGAGAGAGAGAGAGAATACTAATAACTGGGGTGGGGGGAATCAGGGAAAACTTCACGGTGGAGATGGTAGCCACGCTTAGCTTTGAAATCAATAGATTCTGAAAGGTGGAGATCAGGGGATTTTCCTAAATTTCAAGAAAGAATTTTTCTAAGTCTCTCATGCTTTTCTAGTGAAGGAGCAGACACCTGTGAGTTAGATAATAGGACAACTAGATTCAAGAACTAAAAGAAAAGCCAAGTTCCCAAAATCTTTTTTTAAAATCACAGAAGTAGAAGGATATTTGAAGTCACCTAGTCCAACCTTAACCACATTTTACAGATGAGGAAAAACCAATGGGGACAGTCATTGACCCAAAGACACATAGTAAATAGTAGAGCCAGATTTTAAACTCAGGTGGATACAAAGCCAGCCTCAGTGCCCAGAAGACCTGAGTTCAAGTCCTATCTGTAACATACAATGACTGTATAACTTTTATGTCACCAAATATCTGGATGCTCTAGGCAACATTTCAAGACAATAAGTTGAACAGAAGTTACTGATCTGCTCTGAGACACAGAATTTCCCACAATGAAGTTCCTTGAACAGAAGTTACTGATCTGCTCTGAGACACAGAATTTCCCACAATGAAGTTCCTTGTACTGGTGAAATCATAGGCTCACTCCTATCCCTAATGATAATGAAATGAGAGATGCATACAGAAAGAGAAAGTGATACAAAATATGGTCATTTAGGACAAAAATTGAGTGTGAAACAATTTTACAGTAAGGGGGCCAAATAAGGCCTGATAGCATCTCAGGAAGAGAACATTCCATGGCCTTATCAGGCAGGGGAACATGACAACAAAGAACAACACTGTTTACCATAGATTTGCTAGCAATGAATCCACTTTCCCTTTGCCCAAGGCAGGAGATTATGACAAGTACTGAATCATAAAACAGTGAAAAGGAAAAAAAAATGATTTTATAGAAAGTTTGGCATAAAACCCAATTTAGCCAGATCATAATGACAGTACTGAAGTATGGATCTGGAGGGACAACAACTGAAAAAGAACACAAAAGATTTTCTGCCAAAATACTTTCTTCTTCAATGACAGTAGAGCCAACATATCTGGATTCTAACCTCACAGAGCCCCTGAGGCACTATATGAAGAAAATGAAATGGCAATGATGAAAAAAAGAGGAGAAGCTAAACCAGATCAAGTATATCAAAATGAGGTCTATTTTGTGGTGACACAATTTTGAGGCCAACGTAGATAAAATAAAATAATGATTAATACAGGGATTACTAGAAAAAGCTACATACTTATAGAAAGAAACCAATAATACCACAAAGACGGTGTCATTTGCTTCTAAATCACAGAAATATTTAATAGTTATTTGAAAAACAATGATAACTTTAAGATAATGAAATTATTTTATGTTGATTAAACTTTTGTAGGAAATGGATATAGTTTATGTCAATTTCTCTTCCTGTATCCATCTCTCAAAATTATCATTAGGGATAAGGAATGGACCCATGATTTCATCAGTAAAGGGAACTCCATGATGAGGAAATTCCCTCTCTCATTATGAATCAGTACCTACTCTGCAACTTACTATCTGAAAGAGTTGCATAGACCAAGACTTCTTAAGCTTTTTCCATTCATGACCTCTTTTTACCTGAGAAATTTTTATATGACCCTGGATATATGGGTGTATACATATGTATATATATACATATATGTATATATATATATGATATATGTATATATATATATGTCAAACATTTACTGATAATAAAACATAATGTCACAACCCCTACATTCAATTATGAGAGACCCAAATGGGGTAGAAGCCCACAGTTTAATAACCTGGGCCCTAGAATATCAAGATATTATGTGACTTGTCCAAGATTACTCATGTTAGGTATACACAAAGATCCACAATGGTAAAGATGAGACAATAGTCAAAATAGATGGGATGCAGCTAATGGAGCCCTCAAGAGAAACACTATTAACTCTGAAAACATACATTAACAAAATTTTAAACAAATTAATTATGAACCAAATATGCAACTTTTAGATTGGAAAATCAACAAATAATGCCAAAATAAGCAAGAAAGAGGAAAGAGTTACAATTAGAAGAAAAACAGATAAATCAGAAAACAAAAAGAATAGAAATGATAAATCTAAAGACAGGTTCTTTGAAAAAAACTAACAAAAATCTATACAAAATTTAGCTAATATCATTAAAGAGAAAATGGAAATAAGTCAAATTACCAAAATAAAAAATGAACAAAGAGAAACTGCAATAAAGAAAAAAATAAAAAGAATTATCAGAATTTACTATGCACAATTATATACCCACAAAAACCCATGGACCTTCAATCCATAAATAATATGTAAAGCAGTCTAGGTCTGATAATATGGAAAGCAGTCTAGGTCTACTTAAAAAAACAAAAAGGAGAAAAATGAATATTGATAGGGTGTACTAATATTTGGGGATGACATGTTTGGCATTGGGTGATCTTGAAAAAAGAGGATGGTAATATAACAGGCTATAGTACTTGAGCACAAAAATACACAGACATCACAAAGAAACCAATCTGACTTGTACAGAAACATACAGAAAAACTGGACACTGTAAACTTATGATTAAAGATGAAATATTCCCTTCAAAGTACAGTTTGAGTACCATGTCCTTCTGGCGGACTTTCCTGATGATTCCTCCTATTGTGAAAAAATACTCATTTTTCTCTAGTGTATCCTAAAAACTAGAATCTTCAGTAATAAGATCGGTGAATAGAGAATCTCTGCAGTTTGTCCCCATACATATGATGGGCTCAAGATTTATCTCATATTATCTCCATACACAGCATCCCCTCTGGCCTCTTTCTCCCATTCCTTACCTACCCTGCCACGTTGGGTGACAAAAAGGTTCCTACAGTACACTGACCCATCAGGATTCTGGGGGTAACCCTAAGGGATTGTGGCTTCTAATACTATCATTTATGAGCTCCATCTAGCGTGCTTTCTTCACGATCAATCTACCAGGTGATATCACGTTTTCTAGATGGATATTTACTAGAGGGATATTTCCCAGCTATTGGGGGAATATAACCTGGCCATTCTCTCTCCCCTTGCCCAGTAGGTCACAGGTGCCCTCCTCACTAGAAGACTGAGAGATTATCAGTTTGAACTCTTCGTAGGCACACTCAGTTCTAGCTCAGCCTCTATGGAATCATCACTCTTTTGCCTCCTTGGCCAACCAGAAGACTTCTCATCACAGAGCAGCAACCCTGCATCACCAGGGCTGAAAGCAGTTTCTGAAGCTCCATGTACTTATCAGGCAGCAAGAAGGGAATGTGGTGCCTAGTCTAAGGGGTATATATAACTCAGCAGGAAAGGCAAATCTAGCACACTCCAAGGACTAGACCCGCGCTGGCCAATGTCAGTTCTTCCTATTCCCACTCCCATCTCTTACTACAAAAGACACTTAAAAGGTCAGAGAGCCAGTAAGTATCAGAGCAAGAACTCAAACTAAAGTTTTCTGAATCTAGTCAGGGCTCTTTCCATTAGACACATGTCAAAACTGGAAGGTTGACTGTGTGCAAAAAAAGTGATTCCAAAAGACATCTTGTCTTTTCATCACCTACATTACAAGTTTTGATGACAGGATCCAGAAAATATTATTTTCCAGGGTAGGGGAAAAGGAATGGGAGTGGTGATTTCCTTCATACAGGTAACTCCCAGATGAGGAAACTTCCTCTGCCAATGCAGGTTGATAACTGCTCTGTAATTTATAGTCTCAGGTTGTTGCCTAGACCACAGAGAGGCTATATAACTGGCCCAGGGTGACACAGCCAGTATTTGTAAGAAGTAAGACTTGAACCCAATTCTTTCTTTTCCAAGGCCAGGTCCCTAAGCACCCCATAAGGTTGCCTCTCTTATTTTCTAACACCAACTTAAAATTCTCAAAAGGATGAAAGAGATATCTAGTTCCCCAAAGGGAGAGCAACTTCTAGCTGTAACATAAGACAAGATGATGGCACCCAATCCAGCAGAAGCTGGAGTGTGCTGGGGTCAAGCCCTGAACAAAAAGTTTGTGCTTCACCACAATGAGAACTAAAGAAATCTGCCAGGTGTATCATTCCCCCCCCCCCTATCATTCCATCCCACTCTCCTGGATCTCAAATAAGCAATGGTTGTTTTAATGACTCAATTAATTTCTTACCCATTTGGAGCAAACAGAGACTTTAACAGGAAAACCACCTGCCTTTTGACATGAGAATAAAGCCTCTCCAAAGCTCCTACTGCTTCTATTCCAGGCTCTAACAACCTGAGGAATGAGAAGGTCCGACCCTTTCACTATGTGATTTGGGACCGTTAAGGCATAAGCTTCCAACTAGGAAGCAAAGCTCAGGCTTTCTTGATGTTCAGACTAAATTACCACAAAGACCATCCCCTACAGGGGGAGAGGGGGCGCATTTCTATGGGAACTGAATGCAGGAGGAAGAAACTTGTTCACTTCTGAACCCCTCCCTGCACGCCCCATATAATCACATTGTCACTCAGAGAACACCCGCCACTCAGCCTTTTCATGTGACTTCAGAACAATTTCTCCCCTTGGTACATTTTCTTTTTTTTCCCAGCATGTCATTAATACCTTTCACAGGGGTGATGGTGAGAGTGGGAAGGAATATTACAAGCAGACTTCCAGAAATTATAGGCCTTGAGCACTAGGCCAATTAGTTAAATTTTTCATCCCAATATAACAATGTCTTTTTGTTCCTCCATGCTTTACTGCCCTTATCTAGGTTATAGCTATTCTAGGGATTTCTGTGGGGTGCTCTGACCCTTGTTGCCTTTATGGTTAAAAAACAGTGCCTAGCAAAATGCCTGACAAACAGTAGGAGTTTAATAAATACCTGTTGATTCATAGAGCTGGAAAGAACTTTATAGATCACTTAGAACAGGAGTTCTTAACCTGGGGGTACATGAACTTTTTTTTAAAATACTTTGACAATTGTGTTCCAATAGAATTGATTTCCTTTAATATGCTACATATTTTATTTTATGCATTAAAAAGATGATTCTGAAAAAGGATACACTGACTGCAGGACAGAGATCCATAGTTGGGGGGGGGGCTTGGCTCCTGATCCAGTAGAATACTAGCTATTCAGGTACTAAAAAACTTAGTTATTCCCTGCCTGGAGAAAGAAAGAATCCAGAAAGAATGGACAGTCAACAAATTCCAAAGATACAGAGAGATTCAGAATGGAAAAGACACTGGATTTAACCAATAAAGGACCACTGATAATCTTGGAATAATAGTAATAATAATAGTTAACATTTATATAGTGCTTACTAGGTGCCAGGCACTGGGTAATTCTCACAACAACCCTGGGAGAAACATGCTGTTATTATCAGCCTCATTTTCTGAATTTTTCCTTCATTTTGCTTCAGGGGAACATATTCTTGAAACATACTAAAAATATATAATATTGTTTGTCTACCTCAAAGGTTCCTAATCTGAAGTCCATGAACTTAAAAAAAGATATAACTATTTTAATAATATTGATTTCCTTTGTAAAACTATCTGTTTTATTTTATACATTTAAAAACATTTTTCTAGGGGCAATGCGGTGGTACAGTGGATAGAGCATTTGAAGTCACGAGGACTGAGTCATTTGACTGAGTTCAAATCCAGCTCAGATACTTATAGCTGTGTGACCCTGGGCAAATCACTTAATCCCATGGCCTCACAAAAAACAAACAAACAATAACAACAACAACAATGTCTCTGAGAAGTCTATAAACTTCACCCTGCTGTTCAAGGGGTCCAGGACACCAAAAAAAAGTTTTCTTTAACAGAAAAGGAAAAATCTGAGTTCAAGTCTCATTTGTCATTTTTAGTGTCTTGTTTCTTTCTAATTCCCACAATCTGTAAGATGGTAATCCTCTTCCCACATCATAAGCAATTAATTCTAAAAAAGAGACTATGCAATAATTGAAAACTTCACCACAGTTAACCATCTGCAGAGAAAATTCAGATTAAAGGCTTTGCTACTACTTAAAAGTAGAACATGATGAATAGAAAAACAAAAGATATTTTCCATGAAAACCCATTAAGCAATTCTATTTTTGAAGGGCAACAGTAATATATTTTTAGTGGAACAATTAATAAAAAAACATTATAAAGAAGTAATAATGTCATAATGTATTGTCATTTTCATTCAACTAAGTCATTAGTGGTGACTCAGAAAACACTCCTAAGCCAGTTTCAACATCCTTGGTGAAACCATTTTGAAAAATTCAAAGGGTATTGATTCATCAGTATTCCTACTAGGTCTTTATCCCAAAAAGATCATAAAAAAGGGGGAAAGGACCCACATGCGTAAAAGTGTTTGTTGCAGTTCTTTTTGTAGTGGCAAGGAACTGAAAACTGAGTAGATGCCCATCAGTTGGGGAATGGTTGAATAAGTTATGGCGTATGAATGTTATAGCATATTATTGTTTTGTAAGAAACAATCAACAGGATGATTGTCAGAAAGGCCTGGAGAGACTTACATGAATGGATGCTGAGTGAAGTAAGCAGATCCAAGAGAACATTATAGATGGAAACAAGAAGATTATGTGATGGTCAACTGTGATGAACATGACTCTTCAAAAATGAGGTGATTCAGGCCGATTCCAATAGACTAGGGATGGAGACAGCCATCTCCATCCAGAGAGAGGACTGTGGGGACTGAGTGTGGATCACAACACAGTATTTTCACCTTCTCTTTTATTACTGTTTGCTTGGTTGATTTTTCTTGTGCAGAATGATAAATGTGGAAATTGTTTTATAAGAGATATACATGTTTAACCTATACTGGATTACTTGCTGTCTAAGGGAGAAGGGAGAAGGGAGGTGGGGAGGGAAAGAGAAAAATTTGGAACACAGGGTTTTGCAAGGGTGAATATTGAAAACTATATTTGCATGTATTTTGAAAAATGAAAAGCTATTATTATTTTTAAAAATAAGACAAATTTAAAAAAAGTAAAATCAAAGAGTAAAAATCTTGGGAAGCTTCTATAAAAGAAAAGCTCCCATGATATGGTCTATCAGTATCATTCCATTTTTAACACACATTTCTTAACTATCATGAAAGCTTCTGCTTTTTATGCATGTGGGACTACAGATAATCAAGGTTCTGGGAAGGGGGGACTAGAAGAAGGGGACATTTAAAAGGCAGAGACATAGCTAGGGTGGGGTAACCTAGCCTTTGTTCCAGGATGCTAACATACAGGAGGTATGCTTCCTCTGTGATCTGCAGGTCTGAAGAATGCTATCAGTGTTTCTTTCAGTGTCACACTGATCCACACTGTTGTGTGGATCGAAATATAACTTTATAGAGACAATATAATTTAATTTAGGTTGGCATCCCACAGGCCCTTGCCTCCAGTTCTGCAGAGAGTAGATTCCCTCTTGTCAGAGGCCTTCAAACAAACGGCTGGTTAACTATATATTCAGGAGTTAATAATGCTGTTTTCTTTCATGTATAGCTGGACTGCATGGCCACTGCAGTTGCTTTCAGGTCTCAGGTTCTGTAATTTTTTTTTTCTGAGGCAATTGGAGTTAAGTGACTTTCCCAGGGTCACACAGAGAGGAGATTGTGTAATTTTACCTCTGCTCTTAGGGTGATAAGCCAGCTTTTATTCCAAGAATGTATCCAGAGCTGGACCGACTTCTGCATTACTGATACCAACCTTCTACCCCCTCCAATACAAAAATGTGTTCATCTCAGGTTAAAAAAATTCCTAGTCACAGCTTTGCTAAAAGGTTAAACTTTGATTTGAATTATAAACTGACTCAGTCTCCTTCAGTAAATTATAACTAGCCCTATATCTTTCTGGTGTTTCTACTTCCATTCAATGATAGACAGCTTTTGGCAATCATATTTGTCTGATCTCCTTGGAATTGGAAGTACACCTTCACAGGGTACTTTATAGAAACCTTTTCCATGCCAATCCCATTACTTTCAAAAGATGTTCTAGAAGTGCATTGAATGTGGGAAGGGAAGAAGACCAGAACTGAGCATGTCTGCTTAAACTAAGAGCTCTCATACATCCTTCTCTGCCAGCCAGTTGTTTAAATCTTGTTTCCATCAACAGAAGCTGTTACTAAGCAATTCCCTGGCTATGGTGTTGTACTTTTGCCACCTTGTGGAAGGAAAATGAGCTGATGGCATTTTCCTAAAGCTACCCATATTTCATCAGTCAGCTAGGGAGATTCCCATATAAACATCACAGAGAATCCAAATGACAATGGAATATCAAATGTGAAATCAAGAGAGCGCTCGACCTGTTTACCTTTGTGTGACAGTGCTATCCTTGCATAGAGTACTCAATAAATATGCATTTACATCGCTCCATTTTCCACTTTAGGATCTGTATAGGCAGAGACAGGCCATTGATTCCACAGCTTGTGCAGAAGAGAAGGGCTAAATCTAGAGCTTGAAGGGACCTCTGAAGGCCATATAGCACAACTGACTTCCTCACTGTCCAGTTAATGGGGCTAAGGTCATATGATCTACCCTAAGTTACACAGGCCAGATCTTCTAACTTTAAATCTAGCATGCTTTCTCATTTACCCCAAATGGTGAATAAGGACAGCAACAAAAGAAGATACTTGCATCTGCAAAGCAATTTGTATACAGTCATTCATTTTGTGCTATGCAACAACCCTGGGAAGTAGCTTTGAAAGGAGTTATGATCCTCATTTTCCAGATTAGGAAACTGAGGCAGAGAGAACTGAAGTACCTTAGCCATAGCCATACAAATGCTTAAGTGTCTAAAGTGAGATTTTAATCCAAGGCTTTCTGATTTCATTATTCTATCTGCTCTTGCAGATGAATGAACTCACTTGTGTAGGCTGAAAATCACCATGAGGCAGAGGGAGATCTACCAACGTCAGATAGTGAGACCAGAACAGATTTCATGTACAAACCCAAACCTCCTTACCTTCACTCCATTACACTTTCCATTAACCTGTTTAATGGAGTAGTGAGGAAAGAACAGTTTTGTGAATACTAAGGATTCACTACAAAAATGACTCAAATTCTGGATGAAGTAAAGCAATTGTCAGAATATATAAAACTGTAATTGTGTAAATTCAGTTTGGGGAGGTTAGGTGGAGCCACTTGGACATCTATATTCCTTTTGTCTCTGGGTGGAGCTCATCTGATTCATTCTAAACCTGCAAATGTGGGAATCATATACTTGAAACCCTTTGTGGTCACATGCTCTTCTGAGGGGATCTGAGAACTCCTTTTAATCTTAATATTATTTATAGTATATTTTTTCTGTAGAGATGCCTTATGGAGAGAAGTACAAAGGCTTCTTTTTATTATTACCAACTGCAATATCACTACCTCCAAGGGCACCACTGCCAAGAAAACACCTCTGTGGTCATTCTCTAATGCTCAGGAGCCACACAACCCACTGCTTTGTTTCTTTTCTAAACAATCTGGGTTTCATTCTAACATAGATGGTATTTCAGAGAAGAACTTTAGGGAAGGGTATTCGACCAAAAGTTTTCTTTTTTTCACATAAAAGTTGCCATATCTCAAATTAAGACTACAGCAATAACAGATTTTCCTTAGTGAAATTATTGTTGAAAATGAAAGATCATTTAAGATAAAACTTCATTTACTTCTTTTCAAGTAATATTTCCAACTCTCACAAAGCCCTTACTTTGATCAAGTACTATTAATTAGTAGTAGGAAGCTACTACTTTCTAATTTGGTTCATTTTATTCAAGAAGTGACAGTTAATACAGCACCAATGGAGAGATCAAAGTATGTTAAAATGTGAAATCATAATGATTCATAGAAGAGTTCAATGCAATACTGAAGGGAAAAAGGTCCAGCACCAGCTTGTTTAGGCTCACCACTAACAGCAAAATAGATTTAATGTCAGGAAAAGTTTGCTGGAAATGGTATCATTAGCGCCCTGGATTTGAATCTCATCAGGGTGGCTTGACTTTGGAGTCAGAAGACAAAAGCCCCAATCCCAACTCTACTATTTACTGGCAAATTCATCTCTCTGGGTCTTAGCTTCCTTGGCTATAAAATTGGGATAGGAGGCTAGATCAGATGGCTTCTGATGTTCCTTCTAGTATTAAATCTAGGAAGGTAAAACATACTAGTTGCTGTGGAATCACACACAAACACACAATCTAACATTTCTAATCCTCATGTGATGATGTATGTCATAAAAAGGTGAAGGGAATTCCCATAACCATGTCATCTTAGATCCCTGATGCAACATCTAAGTCACAGAGTAGTTAGTGGAGGATCCAAGGAAATCATGGAGGTGAAAATGCTTGCCATAGTTTAAGCTGTAAATATCAGCAAGTACTGAAGAAATATCAATTGATTCAAGCAAGATTTATTGAGGGTCTGCTTCATGTAAGCTCTGGACCAAACTTTGAAAGATAGAAATGAAAATCATCCTCGTCGTCAAAAAGCACATATTTTTGTTGGAGAGATGAGACATAATTGAACAGCTTAAATAAAAATTAGACTAAGAGAAGTGCCTAAAAGTAACAAAATGGGTTGAAAAGGTTCGAAGGAAAGAGACAGAACTTTGAGCTCAGTGACTAAGGGAAAGTTTCATTAACAAACTGGACCTACCAAGACAAAGAGGTTTTTCATCAACCATCAGAGGTGAGGGATGGCATATCAGGCATACTGTATGGGACAGAGAACACGAAAAAAAGGCTCAGAGGTGAGAACCAATAGGATATGCTTAGGAAATAATAAAAACCGTTTGGTTTGGCCAATGCACAAAGTATATCAAGGTGTGAGGCAGGCGTTAACGGGTGAGATTGTGGTGGGCAGACATAGTAGGGGACATGGTAAGAAAAGTGGCTTCTTACTGCTGAACCAAAAAGGACCCTGTAGTGTCTCATGAAAACCTGAACTTAGCCTCACACACTAGATCAAAATGATAAGCATGACTATAGAGTTACCTTGCCTATTTCTGTTGTTCTGTTTACTTGGGCATCACACCTGTGAGGTGCTTCTACAGATAAGATCAATTATTGTTCCCCAAAAATACTGACCCTGGAAGGTCCTCCTAAGCCCATCATGGTTTGCATCCTGTTACTCCCACTATTGTATACATCCCAAACCCATTGCCATCCTGTTATTGCTTTAGGCTGTGAGAAATATATATATATATATATATATATATATATATATATATTGTATAACAGCTGCCTGATGACCTGAACTGCATTCTTTTTGCTTCTATATCACCTGCTTGCTTTCCTCTATAAATGCTGTTCCCTGGTCACTCTGGACTGAATGATTTTTGAACATGAGTTAGATTTGGTCAGCTAGCCTAAACTCTCCAAAATTAAAAGATTAAAAACCAATCTCTGTCTTGCCTCAGTTTCTCTGGCATTACATTACTTGTTAGGCAATCTAGAGTTATTGAATGTTTCTGAGTAACAGCATGTATCTCATTGATTCAGGAAGATTAATCTGGCAATGCCATATAGGACATATTGGAGAAGTTAAGAAAGAGAGTAGGGAATAAAAGGCCAGGAGGCTAGTGCCATAATTCAAAAGAGGTATCAAGTACCTAGACTAGGATAGTAATAAAGAGAGTGCAAAGGAGGGAACAGACAAAACTAACACCATTTCACATAGAAATGAGGAACCCAAATGTGAAAAATCTCAAAACGCAAAAAACTAATTATTTCATTTGCACCCTAACCACATATAATTGTGCTGCCACTCTCCTAATCAGCTATCACATTCCAGATTCTACTTTGTAATGAGCTCTTATCAAAAATCAAAAATTTACCCAAGATTTGTAAACTACCCTCAAATTGCATTTAAGAATGCTAAGTAGAAACTCCTCTAAGGTTTTAAACATTATGTAAATGCTTTAAAGATACCAAATCTATAACTAGCAGAATACAAAGAAAAAGATTGGGAGGCTTTCAAAGAAGAGATTTCCCCCCACTTATACCCTACCCTCTATACACAAACATTGTTCATTAATGTAGAAAGGCATTTGATGTGACCAAAAAGATGAAGGAATAGACATTTTCTCTAGTCCCACCAATTCTCAAAAAGAAAAAAAATAAGGGATTTTATGCAACAGAAATATAGTAGTTACACCTGAATTTTAAGAAATCAGGGAATTAAAAAAATACTAAATCAGGAAAGAAAACACCAACAAGGTAAAATTTTTATGGATAAGCTCTTTAAAGCCCTCTTTCAACCAATCAGCAATCACCAAGTGTTCATTAAACTCCTATGTAACAGCTGGCCAAGTAGGTGGCTCAGTGGATAGAACACTGGGTCTAGTCAGGAAGATTCATATTCCTGAATTCAACTGCCTCAGACATAAACTATATGACCCTGCGAAAGTCACCTCACCCTGTCTGCTTCAGTTTGCTCATCTGTAAAATGAACTGGAGAAAAAAATGGCAAATCACTGCAGTACCTCTACCAAGAAAACTCCAAATGGGGCTATAAAGAGTTGGATATTACTGAAAACAATTGAACAATTACCTGTGACACTCACTGTACTGAGCACTGAGGATGCAAAGGCAAAGGATGAAGCAATCACTACTCAAGATGAACTTGCATTCTAATAGGGAAGATAACAAGTACTATAAAGACATCTACAGAATAAATGGAAGGCTAACACATACACAGACACACCAGGTAATACAAGTAAGGTAGGGAGGGATCAGGAAATGACTTCTGCAGAAGATGAGGCCTGAGATATAGGTTTAAAAAAGAGAGGGACTCTGGGAGGAGCAGGTAAGGAGACAGTGCAAAGCAGGCATGGAGCATAGCTAGGGCAAAGGCTTAGAGACGGTAGAAGGAATATAAATATAGTATGGTGAAAAGAACAATTTGCTTGGATTGAAAAATGTAAGAGGGAAGAATGACTTTGGCAAAAGCAGAGACAAAATGGTCCCTATTTGCTGAAGGTTTACTTAGAAAATCAGAAAAGAAACCAATTGTTAAGATCAATAACTTCAGTAAAATTTCAGTTTACAAAACAAAATCATGAAAATCAACAGCATTTCTATATGGTAATAATAAAATCCAGAAGGCAATAATAAAAAGGGAAGTCCCATTCAAAATAACAACATGCAATATGTATAAAATATCTGGAAGTCAATCTACCAAAGCACACTCCACAATATTTAGGTATCTATGTATATAATCAATATTTACATAGATATGATTATAAAATGTTCCTTAAAGAAGGGGGAAAAGCAACAAATAGCAGGAGGAATTTTCAGTTCTTACAGTTGGGCTGGATAGATGTAATGAAAGTGATAATATTAACAAAGTTAATTTACAGATTTACTGCTATACTAATCCAACTACCAATGGGACACTTTGCAGAGCTGGAAAAAAATAAGATCAAAATTCATTCAAAAGAATATAAGAATTAGAATATCAAGGGAAATAATGAAAAACGAAAGGTAAGAATGGAAGAGGAATGGTATTTGCAGACTTCAAACTATGTCTTAAAGCTCCAATCAAAACTATTTGCTACTGGTTTATACATAGAAAAGCAGATCAATAGAACAGACTATACAAGGAAGAATAAGAAATAATTGAACTTAATAACCTAGAGTTTGATAAACCCCCAAATATAAATTACTTAGGAAATTACCCACCTTTGACAAGAGCTGTTTGAAAAAACAGGAAGATGTCTGCAGAAAATTAGGTTTGGACCAATATGTTTCAAATAAAATGGATATGTGACCTGAATATTAAAGATTATGCGACAAAAATTTTTAGAAAAGAAGTAAGAGAAACATTTTAAGGTTGTAAGGATAGATTGAATGCTTAACAAACAAAAGGATAAGGATTATGAGAAAAGATCAAATAAATAATTTTAATTACATAGAAGTTAAAAGACTTTGCATTAGCAAATTAATTTATCTAGAAAGAGGAAGGAATTGTTTGACTAGAAAAAAATCCATTGTACTGGCTATTACAGAAAAGATATTGAATGATATTGAAAATATAAAGATAGCTAACAGAAACATACAGAAAAAAGCCATTCCTCAATAGATAAGTGGCCAGAAGTTATGAATGGTCCTCAGAAGACTACAAACTATTTAATAATCATGTGAAAGAACACACCAGATTACTATTTAAAAGAGAAAGTAAATCAAAACAATGCTGATTTCATTTTTTTTTCACTTCATTTCATAGCTAGCAAAGAGGTAGATGACAATAAATAAGAATAGTCATCATTGGATGAATTGTATAAACACTCACTAATGCATTGTTGATACAATCATGCCTGATATTATTTGGAATTATACAAAGAAAGTGTCTAAAAAGCCTATATTCTCCCATACAGAGAATCAGTTGCTAAGGCATCCAAAAAAAGAAGTCATTAACAATAAGAAAGGACCTACAGCTACTAAGATATTTACAACAGCAGTTTTTGTGCTTACCAAGTAGATGATCATCAAATGGGAAATGGCTAAATAAAGGATACTTAAGTATATGAAATATTACTGTACTGTTTGCTGTTCAGCCATTTTTCGGTTGTGTCCAGTTCTTCATAATCCCATTTCAGGTTTTGTTGGCAAAGATATTGGAGTGTTTTGCCATTTTTTCCAGCTTATTTTGCAGGTGAAGAAATTGAGGCAAATAGGATTAAGTGACTTGACGTGGGCCACACTGCTAGCATGTGACGCCAGATTTAAACTCAGGAAGAAGAGTTTTCCTGACATCAAGGGGCCTGTTACTATAATGAAAGACATGGTAAACACCAAGAATGCAAAGAAGCATCACAAAGTATATATAAACTTGCTGTAGAGTAAACTTAATGAAAACAACAATATACACAATGACTACTATAATGTAAATGGAAAGGATGACAAAATAACAATTGAAATAAAATGTTATAAAATGATAATAATCAAACTTGGGTCCAATGAAGAGTTATGAGAACGCACTTCCAACTGCTTCTTTACCAAAGTAAGGGACCATGAATGTTGCATATAACATGTCTTTTTATGCTGATTAATTTTACTAAAATTTTTTTTCTTCTTTTCTTTGTGTTCTTTTTTACATGGGATAGTATACCATCTGGGAGAAAGCACTGGTAGGGACACTCCAGAGGGAAAGGTAGATGATATAAAAACAAGATATCAAGAGCAATAGAAGAACAATGAAGAGGGAGGCTCAAGGACACTTTTTCTCTGAGCCAAATTAGTCACAAAATTGTTAAATAGGGTGGATTCATTGGATCTCACCACTGGCTCCAGAAGGGTGGAGAATGAATTCTGAGAATTATTTGGGCAGAATCACTATAAAAGACAGTATGTAACTCTCTGTTATCCTCATCTGTGATCTCTGCAATTTCCCTCTTACAATTCTTCATTTGGTTAGGAAAAAAATCAATTAGGAAAAAGCAAAGAGAAAACAATTTTCTATCACAAGAAAAGCTGACTTATTATTTGGGAATTTACTCAGCCACCCTCTAAATTAAAAAAAGATCATTTTTGGTATCTATTTTTAAAAGGCAGGAAAACATCACTCACTCATCAGGATGGGAAATTGCCTTAAATATTCTCAGGGACTGCATAGTGAACAACAGGGAAGGAAACTGAAGTTGAAATCGAAACAAGATTTAAAATCATAGCTTAGAAAAATTATACCCTCAAGAAATAACCAAGGGAAACTTTCTGAACAAAACATTGAAGAAAAATGTTCTTCTTGACACCATCCCCAAATCCCACCCAGTGCTAGAACTCTCTCACTCTAGCAGCGAATTTTGCTGTGTGTTAATTTAAAAAAAAACAACAACCGACAAAAGTCTAATTTCCACTAAAGACTTCAATAGTACAGGAAAAGGCAAGAAAAACAACCTTTGGTGAAAAGACAGTGAAGAATCCTAAAAGGCCTTCATATTTGGCTTGGAACAGATACTATATAAACCTTAAAAGATGAGATGCACTGCATGCACATAGACAGATGGTTTTCAGGGACCAGGGAGTTACAAATCTGTCTAGTATTTGCTTGGTCCAAATAGAATATAATTCTCATTCTTGTCTTTTTTATTCCCAGTCCCTAGAACATAGGAGGTATTTTAATGGTCATTGATTGGCCTCAGAAGGCAGCCCTGGGACCAAACTGGTGAATCTAAGAGGGTGGTAGATTTTTTCAAAATAATATCTAACAATGGAATGGCCTGCCTTGTGAAGGGAAGAGTACCTTATTGTTAGATGTGTAGAAGTTGTCACTTAGAAAGAAGTCACTTAGAGGATCACATGACTTAGGGCTGAAAACAGCCTTAGCAATTATTTAGTTAAATACTTTGACAGATAACAAAATCTGAAAGCCTAATTACCATTCCTTCTGAGCCACTGTTTGTTCCAGCAGTCAGTCAATTGGTCAATCAATCAACAAGCACATATTAAGTATCTTCTATATGCCAAGCACTGTACACTCCCATGAAGGAGTCTTTCAATGCACTCTCAGAGAATTAGCAAGATGCCTGGTTGTGTCCTCATCCAAGGCTTACTCAAAAAATGCTACTTCAGGAAGTTTGCAATCCTCCAAATATGCACCAAGACTACAACTAGGCCCCAAATGAAGACTCTGCTGACATCATTCAAGTGATTCCACAGCTGTTCCATCCCTAGACGGCTGCCTGTTGCATGTGGAATATAGCAATTACAGACAAGGAGAGAAATAGTCAAAACCTGACATCTGCATTCTCTCAAAAAATGATATGGATACAACAATCTGTCGGAGGCTAAATCTTCAGGATTTCACTAAGATGACCTATTCATTTTGGTTGTTTTTTTTTCCTCCAGGGAATTCAACCATTATGTCTTCCCTCAGAAAAGTACTTTCAAATCATGATGA
Source organism: Myrmecobius fasciatus (assembly GCA_023553655.1). Taxonomy (NCBI): domain Eukaryota; kingdom Metazoa; phylum Chordata; class Mammalia; order Dasyuromorphia; family Myrmecobiidae; genus Myrmecobius; species Myrmecobius fasciatus. The sequence continues at coordinate 335,540 of JAJPUD010000975.1, forward strand.
CAATTTATCTGGAGGTGCTATAGTTGAATCACTGACAGGTCATTAAAAGTTCAAACACTGGGGATTCATGGTTACAAAGTATAAACAAAGGAGCCTACCATGAAAATCAACTATTTTAGATTTGGTATTTATGACCTAAAGGGCCATAGATTTATAATTAGATCACTTTTTTGAATAAATTGCCTAATCTTTCATTGTTTAAAGCATTTATATTCTTAATTACATAGAGACACTATAAAGATGAATGAGGGATATGGATTCATAAGACTATGAACTTATTTATTCACCCATTTATTTATTCAAAAACCATTTGTTAAGTTTCTACCACAATAAGGCACTTTGATAGGTGCAAGGATCCATTCCCCTCAAAACATTTACATTCTACTGGGGAAGGGTAATACATGTACAAAGATAATTAAAAGCAAGATCTTATGAAGTGGAAGAGGTATCAACAACTTGAGATAGATGAAAAAAGGCTTTAGTTGGGGAGTGGCATATGAATTAGACTTGAAAGAATATAAAGCTTGAGAGAGAAGAAATAAGGAAAAAATACATTTCAAGTAGTGTAAAAATAAATGCATGTAAGTAGTATAAATGCCAAGTTCAAGCAAAAATTAATAGGTCATTGTACTTGGGATATGGAATAAGGAAGGAAGAGAAATGAAATAAGTTTGTAAAGGTAAGGTAAAGCCAGATTATAGAAGGCATTAAATGCCCATAGGGCTGATTAATTTTTTTTTATCTTAGAAGCAATAGAGACCTACTAACTATTCAGGGACAGAGAAGAGAGATGTTTGGATCTGTGCCTTTGTAAAATAATTTGGGGAGCTATATGCAAGATGGAAAGGTAAAGGCAGGGCCAAGATGCCAAAGAGTAGACAGGTCTATCTGAGCTCTTCCTGGCATCCCTCAGATCAACAACAGATGAAACCTCTGAATGGGTTTTAGAGTGACAGAACCCACAAATATTTGGAGTGTATCAAATTTTCACAGAAGATATTTTAGAAGAACATGAGAAAATGTCTATTTCTATTGAACACGGGAGGTGGCTGAGTACAGGCACAGTGCAGGGACCCAAGGAAGTGTGGCATCTGAATGCCAGGAATCTACTAGGAGGCTCTTAGCCAAAATACAACAGTGTTGGATATTTTGTCCTGGTTAGAAGTCAGAGAATCAGCAGATTAGTTGTGAGACATCCAACAAAAACTAAAAAAAGGCAAATAGTGAGATTCTGAACCCCAGAAAAAATGTGGTACTTGGCCACACCCAACCAGCACCTGACAGAAGTCAGCAGCATCTGCCCCAGGGCAGCGTGAAGCTGCTGTCAATTGTAGAGGAAGCTTGGGACAATCTCCTCTTTGCCCTAAAAGCACAACTCAACTTTTAAAAAAATAGCAACAAAGTAAAAAGACCTCCCTGAGGGCACTGAAGGCAAATCATTTCCAGATGAAACCCCAAAGGATGATAGGATTTGGTCCCCACCTGATAAGGCCCTCTTGGAAGAATTCAAAAAGGATCTAAAAAGAGAGTCAGAAGAAAATGGGTAAAGGAAATGAGAACTTTACAAGAGAGTTTGGAAAAGGAAACATAAAAATTATCAGAACAAAACTCCTTAAAAATAGATTTGACAACATGGAAAATGCATATAACTTCTTACAAAATAGATTCAAAAAAGAAACCAATTCACAACAGAATGTGTGAAATGGAAGAAAAAAATCCAATGAACAAAACACCTCAATTAAAAGTACAATTGGCCAAATGCAAAAGAAGATAAAAAAGCTAACTGAATAAAATAATTCACTAAAAATTAGAACTGAACAAATGGAAGTTAATGATTCAACAAGATTTCAAGAACCAGTCAAACAAAATCAAAAAAGTGGAAAAAATAGAAGATGTGAAATACATCATTGGAAAAACAACAATCTAAGAATTATTGGACTTCCTGAAAACAAAGATGAAAAAAAAGAGCCTAGACATCATCTTTCAGGAAATCATCAAGGAAATTTGCCCTGATGTCCTATGACCAGAGGGTAAAATAGCCATTGAAAGAATTCACTGATCACCTCCTGAAAGAGACCCCAAAATGAAAACTGCCAGGAATATTGTAGCTAAAGTTCAGAATTATCAGTTCAAGGAGAAAATATTGCAAGTAGCCAGAAAGAAACAATTCAAATATGAAGGACATACAATTGGGATTACCTAGGACCTAGCAGCTTCTACTTTAAAGAATTAAAGGGCCTGGAATCTGATATTCTGAAAGACAAAGGAAGTTGGATTGCAGCCAAGAATCAACTATCCAGAAAAATTAAGCATTATCTTTCAAGGAAAAAGATGGACATTCAATGAAATAGGTGGTTTTCATTTATTCCTGATAAAAGACTACAACTCTTTATAAATTGTGCCTGATTATCTTTCAAAAAATTGATTGCTAATTTAACATGAATTCAAAGTCAAAGATTCTATGGTATTTTTAAGGTTCACTCCAAAGCATCTTATGATACACATTCAATTCAAGAAAGATTTATTGAACACCTACTGTATTTTGATTTGCATACAGTAGGTGCTCAATAATAAGTCTCTACCCTCAAGGAATTTACGTTATACTGGTGAAAGAACAGATGTAGCAGATAAAAAGATAGGTAAATAAAAATTACATATAACTAATGCAATGCAATTTCAAGCGGGGGAAAACTAATAACTGACTAACATTAGGAAAGGCCTCTTGTGGAGGTAGCATGAGAGAGATTCTTCAAAGAAAGCCAGAGATCCTAAGAGGAAAAAGTGAGGAGGGATTGGCTCCTCATTTCTGCCAAGGGCACCACATTCTTCATACACCATGTTATGCAACATAAATGTTATTATCAACTCTTCACCCTTACCCCCATATCTAATTAGGTGCCAAATCTTATCAATTCTATCACCTTGACTTCTCTCATAACCATATTCATCTATAAAAATAGTAGTTGAAGTCTTCATTAATCTGAGCTATTCCAATAGCTTCCTAATGAGGAGGTTGCTTGTATATAGTCTCTCTCACCTTCTAATCACCCTCTACACAGTAGCCAGTAAGTTTCCTAAATTACAGGCTTGACCATATCACAGATTTGTAGAAATAGTTCATTTTTTTAGGATAAAATATAAACTCTCACCTGGCACTTAAAGTTTGTCACAATGTGACCCTAGTCTTCTTTTATTGGTTTATTACACATTACTTGCTTTGACACATGCCAGGCTCAGGCCACAATGACCGACTTACCCTTATCTCTGATACTTTGATGTGCAGCATCCCCTAAGCCTAGAATTCTCTCTATTCCTTACCTCCCTCATAAAACCCTAGTTCTCTTCATAGTTCAACTCATGTTCTACCTCCAAGAAACATTACCTGATTTTCACAGTTGTTATTTGCTCATCCATCACTGTATTTTTTTCTGAATTCCCTGTATGTGAGATTTTATGTCTTCCTATAAGTGTCCCCGTGTCTGAAATGAATCAATCAAGAAACATTGTTCATCTCTTACTATATGCCAATCACTTTGCTAAGCAATGAGGATACACTACCTCCTCCACTCAATCAGCATACATTCTACAGAAGAAAACAACAGTATAATGTACAGGCAGAATAAATAATAAATAAGACTTGGCAACTAACAGGATATGGAGGTTGTTCTTTGTTGTTGTTTGTCCTTCATTCTTGATGAGGACCATGACATCAGGGAGGTGATGCCATGACATGCAAATGAACTGGACGGAAGTGAAGGAGGGCTGTGTAAAGTCAAAAGTCTCACTTTCTCCTCCAGAACCATCTGGGTCAAGTGGCAAGACATAGATCAGGATGGCTCAAGATGACCAGGGTGTTGAGGGAGATTGGTTGAGGATTTAGACAATTAGATTTATAAACATGCGGGTTTGTAGAAGAGATGTGTTTGAGGGAAAATACAATAAATATTTATCTCTTTAAAGAGATAAATGGACAATAACATGATATAATATGATAATGATATACTGTAGTAGCAATGCCCATACAAATATAGTACCTTCCATTAGCTTCCGTTTTGCCATAACTAGTGCATTCTTATATTTTGGCATGGTAAAACTGAATAAACCAACCATCTAGAATAAAACAATCAAACTAAATGTTGCTATGACACAAATAACACTGATTTCTAAACCAAGAAGGGCCAAAACATAGAAAGAAAATTACAAACCAATCTCCCTAATGAATATTGATGTAAAAATTTTAAATAAAATATTAGCAACGAGATTACAGCAAGTTATCCCCAGAATAATACACCAAGACCAAGTAGAATTTATACTAGGAATGCAGAGGTGGTTCAGTATCAGAAAAACTATTACCATAATTGACCACATCAATAAAAAAAAAACAGAAATCATACGATAATCTCAAGAGATGCAGAAAAAGCTTTTGACAAAATCCAGTGCCCATCCCTATTAAAAACACTAGAGAGCATAGGAATAAAGGGACCTTTCCTTAAAATAATAAGCAGTATCTATCTAAAACCTACAAGCATTATTTGTAGTGGAGAGAAGCTGGACGCATTCCCAATAAGATCGAGGTAAAACAAGGATGCCGATCATCATCACTATTTTTCAACACTGTATTAGAAATTCTGATTATAGCAAAAAGAAAAAAAAACCAAGATATGTTGCTATTTGACTAACTAAACATTCACAGGAATACTTTAATTTTTTAAAAGACTAGATCCCTGGGGCAGCTAGATGGTACAGTGGATAGAGCACCAGCCCTGAAATCAGGAGGACCTAAGTGCAAACCCTGAGCAAGTTGCTTAATCCCTATTGCCTTGGGAAAAAAAGAAATTAATTAACCTTAAAAAGACTGGAAATTCAGGCTGGAAATACAAGAGTAACTCATGGGCCTGACCCCACTATTCATCAGTATCACAGTTTTGATATCCATTTTTAACCAGTTCAAGTTCTGCCTATCTTAGGCAGTATCATGGACCTCTACTTCCAGGAGCTCACTATATTGATGACAGAGTAATTGTGGATATAATACAAGAGAAATACAAAATGACAGTATAATTATGATAGGAAGAGAAGAGAGTGATATGAGACTTAGTAAGACTTCATATAGATATAGATATAATATCTGATAAACACTAAGTACTTAAGCTATACCAGGCATTATGCTAAGTATAAAGGATACAAATTAAAGATAGACAGTCCCTGCCCTCAAGGGGTTTACAATATGATGGGGAACAATATACAAAAGGAAACAAAGGGGGGGGCGGGAGTGATAAGAGGGTACTGTGACAGTAGAGTAGAAATCAAGCAGAGCTGAAGAGTTGATTGGGAATTTAGCCCTCTCCAAAGTGTTTGAGGAAGAGTTTTTTTTTTCTTCTCTACCCTCCTATCAGGCAAAAGCATGATGAAATGTGATGCATCAGAAAGCTGATGCAATCTCCACAATGAGTTTTACAGGGATGAGCTTATGGCTGGGGGAGAGGAAGGGAATATGTTATGATGATAATCAAGTTGAAACCAAGCAAAATATCTGGTAAATGAAAAATCCGATGGACATAGGGCACTGCAGCTCACAACTCCTGAGCTGAAAAGATATGACAACCTCAGCTAGGATTACAGGTATTTGCCAATCAATTTTCATTTCTTTAAAACCCTTTACAAAAAAGGGAGGCAAACAATAGGAGCAGTCAATATTGGCAAGGCCATGGGAGAACAGTAACCCACTGTGGTAGAACTATGAACTTGGTTTGATTATTCAGAAACACAATTTGTAATTATGCAAAAAATGACTAAACGTTCCATATAGCCTGTGACTTCAGTGATTCCACTTCCAGACACAGATCACCATGAAAGTAAGAAGCAGAACAAAAGGTCCAACATGTACCAAAACATTCAGAACAGAACTCTTTTTGTGCTAGTGAAGAAGTAGAAACAAAGTCAGTGACCAATGATTAGAGAGCAGTGGAAAAATATACTTCTGGGCATTACCAACTACCCTCTCCCTTTCCTGTAAAGGAGAGAGAGCAGAGAGAGACACATTTCTTTCTCTGAATTTCTGTCTCTCTGTATTTGATATAAAAAAAGGCATCAACAAAACATATTTTAAAACCTTTCCAAGTTTTGGTAAGCTTATTGTATCTCCAACATGTAAATGACCTACAACACCATTAAAGTCTGTCAAATTATACCTGAAGGGCATTTCATATTGGATTTGTCAGACAAGATATTCATTTTCATTCACAGACTCCTTTGAAGCCCATTTTATCTTTGGGGCCTCCAGGGATAAGAAACCAGAGTTCATTCATTTGGAGGACTAATTGGAAGGAACTCTGGATTTTGTCTTCATTCTGCATTCTCTCTCTCTCTCTCTCTCTCTCTCTCTCTCTCTCTCTCTCTCTCT
>JAJPUD010000975.1:341952-365910 GCA_023553655.1 Myrmecobius fasciatus
CTCTCTCTCTCTCTCTCTCTCTCTCTCTCTCTCTCTCTCTCTCTCTCCCTCTCTCTCTCTCTCTCTCTCTCTCTCTCTCTTTTGCTTTTTGCTGAGGCAATTGAGGTTAAGTGACTTGCCTAGGGTCACACAGCTAGGGAATGTTAAGTGTCTGAGACCAGCTTTGAACTCAGGTCCTCCTGACTTCAGGGCTGGTGCTCTATCCACTGTGCCCCCTAGCTGCCCCTGCATTCTCTTCTTTATCCCTGGCAGTCAGGAGGCTGTAAATACCCTAACAATTACCACAGCAAAAGGACATAATCAAATGGATAAGCAAAACAGCCAAATCAGGCAAAATTCCCTCATTATACATCAACAGTACACAATGTTATAAATGGGCAGATATTAAGTAAGCATGATAGAGAAGAATGGCAGGATGAGAACTAACAGGTAGACAAAGTGCCCCCCTTCAATATTAGGAGAAAGCGAAGAAGGACTTCATTATACTGGATCTACTCAGTGCAGAAAATTTATGGGAGGGCATGGCCACATAAATATCCCAGAATGATCAGGCACAGAGATGTTGGAGCCTATATCATTCAAGGGGATTTTTGAATTAGTGAGATAACTCCATCTGATTATGTGAACTTCAGGTGAGTAAAGGGGATCCAAAGAGCAGCTCAGTTACATATGTAGGAGGCAGTGAGGGCTTCACCAGTTCCTCTGAGTATGAGAAAATACCATCTCATTTACCAATTCCTTCTCTAACAGGTTCTATGACCTCTCTCTTCTTCCCCTTAGCTTTTTGGGCTTTCAAGAAGCTCACAGAATCAGGCTTCATTTCTTCCCAACATTATGTCCACAATGGTCTTCAGGCAAAACAATAATAGCTAAAAGCAGCTAGGACTGAGGGAATGAATTCTAGTCTACTGAATGTCATAGACCTTGCTAAGTTTCTTATGCAGATTGGAACAGAAATTGGGAGACAACTTCTAAGATCATTCATAGCCTCTACAGTAGTATTAATAAGCTCAAGAGAAGGACAACCCAAATTTGGAAGAACCTTGAGGTCAAACCATAAAAGATTTAGGGATTTGGGTATGTTTTTCCTGAAGAAAAGAAGACTTAGGATCTTCTAAAAAAGGTGAACACAATAATCACTACTTAGTAGAAAGAATGGATGTATTCAGTTTAGTTCCAGAAGATAGAGCTGGGAGCAATGGGTAGGAGCTGGAAAGTGGCAAGTTGAGACTTGATATGAAGTGAAAAATTTCAGAATATTTAGAGTAATCTAGAAGTGGAATTGACTGGCCCCAAAGTGAATGGATTAGCCCTTAGTGGAGATCTTCACTAAAGGTTGGATGACTAACATAAGTAGGAGATTCCCTGTCAGGTCCACGCTGGATCCAATTGGTAGCCAATGAGGTCCCTTCCAACTTGGAGATTTTGTAGATATTAGAAGCTAATATACTAAGAGGAATAAACTCATATATGGTGGGATAGGAAAAGGATTATTGCCAAGGATTAATGAGTTTTCTTGTGTGTGTTTGCAAAGCAAGTTGGAAGGGAAACCAGACCTATGACTTCATAGATATAGGGAATTCCCAGGTGAGGATCCCAAGACCATTTTAATCCAACCTTGAGCTCCATATAGAAAGCTTTCCTATGACCTTAACAAGCCTCTATTTTAACAACTCCAGTGATGGAGAACTCAACTGCAATAAGAAAAATGGGATGTTTTCAGACAACTATATAGTTAGGAAATTGTTACTTATATTGAGATCAAATCAGTCTCCCCATAACGAACGTTAGTTCTTCCCTCTAAAAACATGGACATGGGTTGGGGCAGGGAACCAGAATGGATTTGAAGTAAGAAGAAACCAGATTTTGAATCCCAATTCCATTACTTACTACTTAAGCAGTTCGTTAACTTCTTTTATAAAACAAAGAGAGAAAAGGAAGGATTTCTAGGTCCTAGAACTAGAAGTTCTAAAACCTATTAGCCCAAGTCAAACCTTTCTTTCACATAATAACTTTTTAAAGATTTGAGAGAATATATTTCTCTGCACCACCAAGCTTTTCCATCCCCATCTTCTCTCCTCTAAATCACTCAATCAACGTTCAGTTAAGAGCCTACTATGTTCCAGGCATCGTTAGGCATTGATCATGCCAAACCAAAAATGAAATAGTCCTTGACTTCAAGGAGCTTTTATTCCATCCTGCATCTTGCATTCCCCCATTTACTATACTTGGATTTCATTTTTCATATGGTAGTTTTGAGCCCCCCTCAGCATCACTGTCACCTTCCTCCAGACACATGAGCACTTGCCAATGATCATCATAAAGTCTGGTATCTAAAACCAAAATGATCTAATGCAGTCATTCTGGGATGGCTGTAACCATGAAGAAATGACAAACTGTGCTTCCTTTTCCTTAGCTTTATTTTTCCTTCCCGAATTGAAATGTGAGCGTACAGAAACATCTTGAATACATTTGCAATAATAACTACTGAGTTGCCTAGACTCTGGCTTCTGTTGCTAGGTACAGTCTTGTGAATCTATGATGAGAAGAGTGTTTGGCATGTAGGAGGTGGGCCAGGTCAATATGGAATTGTAATTCATTTGTATACTGTGGAAATACAGTTTATTTCCAGATTTGTTTTAAATCAAATATAATTTTTTTTGGAAATGTCTTCAGCATGTTATTCTTAATAAGCAGCTTGGCGTTATTTTTCCCCTTTCCTCAGCTGCCCACTCTCTGGCCATGAATTCCAAAAAGAAAAATAGTTTTAACAAGGGGGCAAAAAAAGGAGAATGAGTCATAATATTATATCCATTCACTAAAAGCATTCTGGGTACTTTGCTCAAATATAAATGTACATTTTAAAAACATACATGACAAATTAAGAGACTGCAGAGGAAAAACAGATTTAATAAAATATTTAAAAATCTGCACATGCACTGAGGGGAAAACTGAATAGAAAGATTTATAGAGGCTCATGAATCACAGGCTCACACAAGAATTCCGGGCCTACAAAGGATACAGAGGAGTATAATGACTATGAACTAGAATTAGGTCCAATTTTGTCTTTAAAGAAATCACTTAAATTCTCATTGGCCAGGCCTGCTCAGGACCAGGTAAGGATTAAGCATGGTCAGCTTTCACAAGATCCTTGAATATGTCAAATGGCACAGGGCACTGTAGGGCTCTGCACACATAATATTTGCTGGCTGGTCTACCTCAAATATCCTATCGAGGCAGGAAGGGAACCTGGAGAAAGCACTGCTCAGAAAACCTAGAGAAAAGAAAGTGACTGGCATTGTCAAAGGTTGCATAGAGGTTGAAAAAGATGAAGATCAAAAAAGGGCCTAGTGGCTTATGAGTAGGCTAAGCCAATAGAAGTGACTAGTACCTATATTATTTTACTTCTTCAAGGCCCTATCAAATGAATTCCCAAAGGAATTGGTTTCTAGAGCTAGAAAAAATGATAAAATTCATCTGGAGGAATCTAAAGCCCCAAAGAAAACAATGAAAAAAGTGGCAAAGAAACCTAACAGCACTAGATCTCAAACTATTAGTGCAAAACATACAGAAGCAGACAAGTCTAGTAGTATAGAGTTGAATAAACCCACAGACCCCAGACTTTGAGGTAAGAAATTGCCATTCAACAAAAACTGCTGGGAAAACTTGAAAGCAACATGAGAAAAATTAGCTATGGGTCAGTATCTCACACCATATACCAAAATAGAGTCTTTATGTTTACAGTATCATCATTAAGGATAATATCATAAATAACTTATAGGAACAGGGCAGAAATTGTTTCAGATCTGTGGATAGGGGATGAAATTGTCACCAAACAAGGGATAAAATGATCACAGAAGGGAAAATGGGTAATTTTGATGACGAAAATGTTTTTACACAAATAAAACTAAAGCATCTGAAATTAGAAGGAAAAAAATAACTTGAGGAAAAAATATTTGTGCAAGTTTCACTGATAAGGATCTTATTTCCATAAAGTCTGAGGAACTGATTCAAAGGTACATAAATAAGAACAATTCCCCAGTTGATGGATGGTTAAAGTATATGAACAGCTTTCAGAGAAAGGCATCCAAGCTATTAGCCATATGAAAACCTGCTCCAAATCAGTAATAATTAGAGAAATGAAATATAAAATAACTTAGAGAATCGACCTCATCATACTCATCAGACTGACAAAACTGACCCCCTAAAAAAGGAAAACAACTTTTAGAGGGACTGTGAAAATATTTCTGAGGGAGCTGAGAATTGGTCTAGCCATCTAGAAAGAAACTTGGAACTCTAAAAATTATTGAAGTGTACATGCCTGTGGTATAGGTACAAAAAATTATGGCATTTTTTCAGAGCAGCAAAAAATGGAAGCTAAAATTGAGACATGGTTGAACAAGTTATGGTATATAAATGTGATATAATACTATCATTGTACAGTTGTTGTTTGTCCTTTGTTGTTGAAGATGACCACAATATCAGGGAGGTGATGTAGATAATATGCAAGTGAACTGGATTGAAGTGAGGGGGAGCTGTGCAAAGTCGCCAACCTCACTTTCTCTTCCTGAATCATCTGGGTCCAGTGATAAGATAAAAGTCAGAATGACTGGAGATGACTCTGGATACAGAGGAACACTTTGACCTTTTTACACTTAACAGGTCTAAGTTTGACTAAGGCAACCACTCATTTAGTGATAAAGGCTAGATAAGAAATGAGGCAGAGAATGACTTCTTTTACTTACTCAACATACCTCCTTTTCCTTCTTTCTTTCCCTTGGTCTACATATGGTAAAATACCCTTATCTGCCAGTACTGTGCCCCAAATGAATGAATGTGATTTATTTAAACTTTGGGAAGTTTTCCCAAGTTTACTGGCTAGATTGCTTTCTTAAGCACTGTGTCTTAAAACTAAATTACTCTGGCTCTCATTGAATAGCCAACGATAGTTCTAGATCTTGATCACTGTTTGGGCCAGGATTGAGTCAGAGCCAACATAAATAGCAATTGTTTCTGTTTTAGCCAGAAACCATGAGGATCTTCCCCTCCAGATAGATATTTTTTGACTAGGTAAAAGAGGCCATTCACTGCCTCATTTCTTACTTAGACTTAGTCAAAGTGAGACTGGTTAAAGAGCTCAGCTTAAAAGGGCCAAGGTCTCCCATTGCATCCAGAGCCATCTCCAGTCTTCCTAATCTATATCTGGCTACTGGACCTAGGTAGCTTTGAAAGGGAAAGTGAGGCAGGTGACTTTACCCAGCCTCCCTCACTTCACTCTAATTCACTCACATGTCATGGCATCATCTCCCTGATATCATGCTCCTCTTCCAGAATGAAGGACAAGCAACAACCTCTGTGAGTAGAAGTAGGAGCTGCACCACTAGGGACCCAACTGGAACTGGCCAGCTGGACAACACAGCTTTTTTTTCTTTTCTTTCTTCTCTTTGTCCACATTGTACAGTAAAAAAAAAAAACGGATGAAAGATATGGTTTCAGTGAAATCTGGGAAGAACTATGTGAAGTGATCCATAATATAGTAAGTGGAACTAGGAGATTAATTTATAAAATAAAACAATACTTTAAAAACAAATAACTTCCAAAGACTTAAGAATTTTAATCAATGAAATGATCAATTAATATTCCAGAGGACCAATGACCAAAAAAGCATACAAATCACCTCCTTTTGATTGGAAAAGGACTCAGGGCACAGAATGAGACATAATTTTTGGACATAGTCAATGGAGAAATTTGTTTTGTTTGAATATACTTAGGTGTTACACAAGTTTTGTTTTTCTTTTTTTTATTCAATCATGAGTAGGGAACAAGAATGCGTGGAAAGGGAGAGAATATAAATAAAAATATATTTATATAAACATATATAAACATAAATATATTTAATTACAAAATAAATACAGTAAAAACCAACAACTCTTCTACTCCAGAACTACACCACAGTCACCTAGAAGCCCTTGAGGTATGGGATAGAGAGACACCAGAAAAGACATTGTCTATGCAGGTAAATAAGTTTGCAGTCTTCACAAACCAAAAATGCCTTAAGTCTTCAAGGTTTTGTATCTGGAGATAGAGAGAACTGAAAGGAAACCTTCGAAAGATCTAGTGATGTTGGAAATTCAGTAGGAGCAGCAACAACCTCTGAGGTCTAATAGCACTCAGATCCAGGACACCCCAGAGCTCCAAAGTTCCTAGGACTCTGTCTTGAGATACCACAGATGGACCGGAAGGTCCAACACTCTGAAACTCAAAGATCTTGACCATAGAAGAAAAGACTTTTTTCTCCAGGATCACATAACTCATGGAGATAAGTTAAGAATATTCAGGCTCTAAAACAACTCTGGACAGTATAATGTACCAAGGACAAAGGGAAGAGAGAAAAATACATCCATCGCCTTGGAAAAGAAAACCCAAAGGGAAAAGTTCCAGCAATGTCATAGTCAAAATACTGTAAACATCCACAAAGAAGCAGTTCAAATAACAAAAGAGTACAGTCAGGATCACAAAAGACCTGGCAGAGTCTGCTATAAATAAGAGGAAAATACCAGAGCTTAGAAGGGACTTTGAAATACAAACACAAGACTCCAGAGATGCCTAGAAAGGTAAATTCACTGGAGCAATAAGAAGGAATAACACACTAGTGATGAGGTCCAAAAGATTGGATTGGCAGAGAGAACCTGAAGGAAAGTCACTGATGGGGATCAGTTCAATCTCATAATCCCACCCTCTGTAGAGGTCATAGGTAGTCCCACTTTGGTGTATCCACTCAGAAATCAAAGTTATGTCAAACTCCCGCGGTTAAATTTCCCCTATAAAGCTGTACATGTCCCACTCCTTCTTTGCTGAGTCCCTTTTGGGTCAGTCCACCACAGCGTTCTGCCTCTTGGTGTCTTTCCCCTTCCTTCTCCCCCATATCACATTGTATTCTTTCCTTTCATTCCCCTACCATTCTTCATGGTATCTTTCTCCTCCTTATAGCTAATCAACTCTTTTAGGGTGCTAAACTCCTCTATGGATTGAGCCTGTCAGTTAAGAGTATCATGGAGTGTATCCTTTTTCTTGGTTAAATGCGAGTTTCACTAGGGAATTTATCTTTTCCATAACTGACTGTTAAAACCACTTTGATGACTATATGTTCTTCCAACCCTATTTCATATTTAGCAGTCATGGTGCCTATTTTACCTCATATTTTGTTTGTAACTTCTTCTAAATAAACCTACCTTTTGCCAAAGACAATGGCCACTGTGAATTCTTCATGTAGCCAAACCCCAACATTTGGTGCCTGAACATCAATCTCATCATTTCACGAGTAAACTTCAAACACATCACAAGTGTGTAAAGGAGGTAGAGGATGGCTTGCTAATTCTCACAGTCTGGATGTGTAAAATGATTATGTAAACATGAAAGAAAGGGTGGGGATAGTAGGTAGCAAATTACCCTCACTCTTGTCTGAAAAGGATAGGAGTATTTGTACACAGATATATATTCATTTGTCCAAATGCATTAACAATTTGGTGAAGAAATACAAACTTAACAGGGGAACAGGCAGAGATTTTAAAATGGTGGGGGAAGAAGACTAATACTGGAGAGAAAATAAGTCAAAGCAAAACACACTTATTGATCCATAAGAGAAGATTAAGAGGAATAAAAAGCAAAGTGGGGGAGGTATCAGTTAGGGAATGGCTGAGCAAATTGTGGGATATGAATGTGATAGAACAATATAAAAAATTTTCATTTCAGGAATTCCTGTATAGTGTACACTGATTCATAGTCAAGTGAATAGAACCAGGAGAACAATTTATATAATGACATCATGAGAAAACAATTTTGAAAGACTTAAGAGCTCTGATCAATGAGCAATCAGGTATCAAGAAGACCAAGGAAAAGCAGATTCACAATGCAGAAAGAGACATACATGTTGCATATAGCCATTATGTGAATTTATTTTGTTTGGCAGTACTTATTTGCTTTAGAGATCTAATTTTTCTTTTCTTGGTTTTTGGTTTTAATTGTATGGAGGAGAAATGTTAATAATAGAGATTCCCAAAAAAAGGCAATTTAACAGTTTTAAAATTCACAGAGAAAATAGAAATTCAGGACAGCATCTTATGAAATATTCACAGTTTCATATACAATCCTCTTTTTGTATTCTGCTATCTATATGGAAATGCTCAGTTGTTTTCTTTTGGCAAGTTCAAAGTAAAAAATTAATTTAGGGGCAGCTAGGTGGCGCAGTGGTTAGAGCACCAGCCCTGAAGTCAGGAGAACCTGAGGTCAAATCTGGTCTCAGACACTTCCTAGCTGTGTGACCCTGGGCAAGTCACTTAACCCCAACTGCCTCAGCAAAAAGCAAAAAAAAAATTAATTTAATAAAAAGTCAAGCAAAGTATTTTGTATTTTCTTTTATAGGTAATAGGAAACTACTAGAGTTGATTGAGCAAAGGAGTGACACAATGAGAGAGGGAGATGAGAAAACAAACAACAAACTTGCCAATTTTTTCTAGGACCAGCTTTGGGCTTATTACCAACCAAATACAATCTCTCATCACTTCAGCCTCTGAGAATCTCTAGCTTACTTTAATTACCATGTGGTCAGTAAATAAGCATTTATTAAGCTTCTGTTTAAAGCCAGGCACTGTGTTACATGCTGGGGATAGAAAGACAAAGATAGGCTCTACTCTCAAAAAATTTAAATTCTATTAGGGGACACAAAAATATACAAAACAAATACAAAGTAATTTGAAAGGAAGAATAGATTTAGGTTTGATGCAATGAAAAAAATTTTAAGAATCACAGCTATTTCAAAGTACAATGGGCAGCTAGATGGTGCAGTGAATAGAGGCTGGAGTTAGGAACATTCCTCTTCCTGAGTTCCAATCCAGCCTCAGACACTTCCTAGCTGTGTGATACTGGGTGAGTCACTTCGCCCTGTGTGCCTCAATTTCCTCATGTATAAAATAAGCTGGAGAAGGACATGGAAAATCACTCCAGTATCTTTGCCAAGAAAACCCCAAATGAGGTCATGAAGAGTAGGACATGGCTGAAGAAAAACAAAAATAAAATGAGCTATGTCAGAAGAAAGTGATGTGTCTCCTTCCTAGAGGTCTTCAGTCAAAGGGGAGATATGTAAGCAACATATCCATTTGGTACATATATTCTGCAAGGGGGCAAAGAGGGCAAAGAGGGAGGGAATGTTTCAGGCTTTTTGCTGCCTATTATATGAAAACACCAGGTTTCCCACCTCACAAACTACATGTGACAGGATGAGAACATAATGAGGAAATAAAAAATCTTTACACGCTCAACACTTTCATTACAGATATATTCAAACATAATATTAATTCAAAATATAGGCTGCTGTGACATTTAAAAGGTTTATATTACTGTAAGGTTAGAGTTAGAAATGATTGCTAGGCAACAGATTATCCACAGTTCCTTTAAAAATAAATTTCCATGTCAAAGTGAAAATTCATCTGAAGTGTCTTTTAATAAGAAGCATATAAACTGAAAAGGTGAAAGGTAGTATCTAAAAACATTCAGTTTTCCCTGATTTTACTCAAAGAAAGAAAAATCACGTTATCATTTTGATAACATACATATCTATGTAAAACAAAGCATTTCCATTTTTTCAACATTATTAAATGTCTTTTTTAAAAAATGTCCTCATATTTGACTGCTGACAACAACTTGAAAGTTTACAAGGTAAAACAAAGACTAAGTTACCTTTTTTAGCAATCAGTGTTTCACTTATAAGAAAAGAGATTCTATTTTAACAAAGAATAGATACAAGGATTGTTTCTTTTTGTCATTTTTCTATTCATACGATTCCTTGTGTGGCCTTGGCCTTCTTCCTTACTGTAACTTAGTGTCAGTATCTGAACACTAGAAGCCTCAATTAGTTACAACAGCCCAATTCTAACCCTAACCAATGATGAGGTATATATGAAGACCAGGACAAAAAACGGAGCTCCACAATGCAGCTCGCAATACTCTATACATTAGCCTATGTAACTCACAATGAGGAGTGAAGAGTAGAAGCTGGCAGCCACCCAAACTAAAATGGAAAGAACATTTTGTCCAGTCTTCTGGAGAGATCACATGATACACAAAGAGCTCAGACTGAGGTGGCAGATGTACTGAGCAAAGAAATGCTGGTTGAGTCTTATGGCAGGAATGAGAAAATAAATTAACCTTCCAGGTTAAAGAGTCACTGCCACAAAACCACAAATAGCAAAAAACGAAGCCAAAAACTTACTGGAATGAGCCAGTGGTCTGGCTATTCAGATAGAGCTGGAAAATATGAGCACATTATCTGCCATTCTAGTATCCAGGGGATCTATACTGAGCAAAATGACCCAAATAAAGGAATCTATAAAATGGGCAGATGTTACAGGACACCTGTCATAGCTAATAACCATCAATGACCAACCAATAAATCAGTGGTACCATTGCTGACATTTCTAAACAGAATTAAATGGTAGCTTTTATCCTTACACAGTTTAACATAGTCCTTCCCCCATGAAAATTAATTGCATTAATATCTGTTTGTAAAGACTTTTGTGCAGTTCCCAGGTAGTTTCTCTCTTGAGGAATCACTGTTTCCAAGTCACATATGGTGAAAAACTTTTGAAGATCTGTATTTTCATTAAAGCCTTTATGTGGAAAATATCTGTTTCCAAAGAAAGAGAAAATATTAAAGAAGAAGGAATGTGAAGTTCTTGAACAGTTACAGTCAGGTTTCTGGCAGAGTTATTTTTGGTTGGGTCACAAATCCAGATGAAGAGAAAGAAACAAAGAAATCCATCATTTCTACATTTTAGTATTACTTTAGCTTCAGAATGACACAGAAGACAACTCTCTCTCTCCACGTGAAGGTCTGAATAGAATAATCACTAGCGTTCATATATTATTTATTGACTATCAACTTATCAACACTGAAGGAAATCAAGGCACAGCAAAATTAAATGATTTATTGAAGATCTAATAGCTACAGTAACTGCAATAAATAATATAGTTAGCTATAGAAGAGTAAGTACAAAAAGAAGCCAAACCAAGGTTTGCTGCTGTCCAATAAAATGCTTTTCCCTTTATACCACAATTGCCCCTTATATCAGTGAATATTCACAGCTACCCTCCAAAACACATGAACAAGGCAAGCCAGACTTATATCCTTTCCTTGTTTGAAAGGATTTCATTAAGTACTTGACAAAGACTTGCATAACATTCTTGAGGACAAGATAGAAAGATATGTTAGATGACAGTAAAATTAAGTAGAAGCAAAATGGATTGAAAGACTAAATCCAAAGTACTGTCTTTAATGGTTTCATATCAACTGGGAAAGATGTCACTAGTTGGCTCCTCCAGGGATCTATCTTTTACCCTGTGCTTTTGAACATTTTTGTCAATGAAGTGACTGAAAGCAAAAAGGGCATTTTTACAAAATATGAAAGTAAAATTTTCCGTCAGGATGACAGCACCAAATTCATGACAGAGCCCGCTTATTCCACATACATTTAAAAAATAATGTAAAAAAGAGCCAAATAAAATAATGACCAAGAAACCCACAGAGAAATATTTAGAAAGTTCCTTCTTCAAATCTGAAATGAACAAAAAGATAGAAGTCACAGCAATTAGACATTAGAGGGCCAGAAGTGGGGAAAAGAGAAAGTAAACCTACTAAAAGGTCCCAAGTATGAAGAGACGACTGAAGAACTCAGAAGAGAGACAGTGAAGCCTCTAACATTCTGAACATAGACATACCATAGAAAGTAGAAACTAGTGTCTGGAGGTGTGACATCAAGGTCAGGACCAAATACTCATCAAAGAGTGTGGAAAGTTGCAGAGGCTAGTCCTGATGCAAAAACCTAGATCAAGAATTGAAGTTGGTGATATAGATAAATAAAAGAACAGTGAATACTATGAAACTGTTATGGCCAAGGAGATTATGGTCAAGAGATGCCCAATAAGTAAATCTAGAAAAAAGGAAATTCAAAATAACCACAAGCCCAGCCTCAAAGGAAAATAGAATAATGAAAAAATACTTTTTAAATGGAATTACAACTGAAATGTCTCTAGAGAAGGAACTGGAAGGAAAATAAATAGTTAATATTTAGAGAATAAATAGGAATTTATTCTAGAGAATAAATTCCTACCCATATAGCAGACTCCGTGAAAATTAGAAAAGACCAAACACAACTCAGTGACTACACAAGACAAGAAGAACTATCAGAATAAAATTAAATACATAAAAATAGAAGAAAATATAAGGTATCTACTATCAAAAACAACTAACCTAGAAAACAGGTCAAGAACAGATAAGTTATATATTCTCAACCTCCCTGGAAAGCATGGCAATAAAAAAGCCTAGATGGCATATTTTAAGAAGTACTATATTAAGACTGTTCAAATTTACTAGAATAAGAAACCAAGACAAACATAGAAAGAATCTACAAATCACTTCCTCAAAGAAAGCCTAAAAATGAAATTCCCAGGAATATCATAGGTAGAATCCACAGTTACAAGATTAAAGAAAAATATTTCAAGCAGTCAAAAAAAAAAGAATATGAGTATCAAAGAACTACATTCAAGATGAAACAATATTTGGCAGCAACTAGTATTAAGGAGAGAAAATTTTAGAATACAATACTCTAAAAATATAAAAGCTTAATGTCAAAAATAATTTGCCATACAAAACAGAGTAGAAGAATTTGACAGGAAAAATGATGGACTTGTGATAGAACAGAGGATTTTTAACACTCCTGATGAAGAGACCAAACCTGAGGAAAAACTGAATTACAAAGGAGTCAAGAAAAACCTAGTAAAGTAAAAAATCAAACAACATAACAATGTGAACATGCATAGTAAGTAGGTACTTAATAAAAACGTATTGACCAGTTAATAAATTGTGCTATCTTTCAAATACTGAAGTCTACAGTAGGGACAAGTTCATAAAAAAGGACAAAGTTCCAGTTTGAACATAATGAGTTTGAGATGCCTGTGGGATACCCAAATGGAAATTTCCATAAGGAAATAACAAAGGAAGATAAGAGTTGAGGAAAGAAATTAGGGGCAATTTAGAGAGGATAACTGAACTCATTGGGATTGATGAGTTTACACAAAGGGAGTGAATATGGAAAGAAAAGAGAAAACTTACAACAGAACCTTTGGGGATACCCATACTTGACTGAAAGAGAAGAATGATGAGGTTGCAATAGATATGAATGTAGCACTTGCCCTAGAGCTATTATCTTGACTCCCAATTGCACTGACCACCTAGTTCCCCACAGGAATGATACAACATACCCTTAGGGTTCCAGTGGACAGCATGAAGGGTTGTAGATGTCTATTCTAATCTATATGATTCATGAGTTCCCATCAGTTTATATCAATTAGCTTTTAGAAAGAATTATTTACTAAGGCAGTATAGTAGGAAGAGTTGGTATAAATATCCCTCCCCTCTCCCAAAAAAAGTAGTGACACACAATTCCATTAATCCATTCAGACACCAGGGAGAAATATGCTCAGGTTTAGAATACATATGGCAAAGGGCTTCTCACAGAGCAGTTCTGGGCTCCTTAAAGTCCTTTTGTGACAATCATCATGATGTTTCTTCTAAGTATGATATATATTTTCTACTGAATTCTTTGAATGGTCTTAAATGGGCTTTCCTCATCTCTCCCAGTCTGGAGTTAGCTCCTGATACACATCATTATCTGCCAGGTATTCTGGGCACATCTCTAGAATGGAAAAATGGGAAATTCAAAATCCTCTTGATGCTTTAAAGCTTATAAAATCTTCCAGTGAAGGCTGGAGGGGACTAACTGATTGATTCAATAGAGAAGTGTTCTCACTTGGGTATGGTAACACTTTAATATCTTGACACTTTAAATGAGATGGAATCATTTGATTACCTTAATCAATTGACAACCTTCCCCTCACACACACCTTTACATTTAGTCTTATAGGAAGAGACCAGGAGAAAGCTATGTTCTGGGTATTTAAAAAAAGTATGCAGGAGGAATGAAAGGAGGGCTGAAAATTAAGAAAGGGTTATTAAACTACTCAGTTAAAACACCACTGGTAACCTTTGACAGAACAGTTTCAGTTGAGAGTTAGGACCATAAAGCACATTATAAGAAGTTGAGAATTAAAATGGAGACAAAGAAAAAGAGGTTGCAAAGGTAGTTAGATTGGGGGCAGGGAGAGTGAAGCATCTTAGCGAGCACATCTCAGGATATGTGCATGAGTCTGCTGTTTAATGTGTAGTCACCAGTGAATTATGAGTTAATTTGGTGGATGATTTGCTTTTCTTTTATTTAGCAAGCTGCCAAGTGCAAAGGACTTTGAAAAAGAAACTTATCGGCCTTTTGATTCATCGTACACAAAAGGAAGGGAGGAGGTAACAACTTTAGTGAGAGAGAAATTCTAGGCCAGTGGGATTGTAGTCAGAGATTTTGTTATTTTATTCTTTAGAATTTTTATGTGAGGATAAATTAGCAAAAGTTAATCCTATTTGTGTGTGTGTGTGTGTTGGACTTCTTCAGGAAGTTTTTTACAAGCCCAATTTTGTGAAATATGGATTTTGTACAAATTATAATGGGATAAAAATTGAGGTCAACATAGGATTTTAATTGAACCTGTTTTATCAACAGAAATTAAATGGCATATTAGATGAACTGCCATCAACAGTGAAAGGGAGCAATCCCAATCTAAGGGTGCTTTTATGTACCATACTTTTTTCTGAGGTTGGTCTCTAGATTCATCCACCACCATTGATAGCTAAATTGCAGATCAAGACACTAAATACTTTGGAAATTTGCACCCAGATTACATTCCTGATTTTCCCTTCTCACTCTCTCCTGAAAGTGGTTATGGCAGAAGCAGATTGGATATGGCCTCTTGTTTCCAGTGTTTTCTCTTTCTTGTTGCTACTTCTTGTCTTAGAGAAAATGATTTTATATTTTTTGTTTTTATTTTTACTTTTATTTTTGTCTTTTCTCTTTAACTCTGGCTTGAAGGGGAGCATGGAGAACACTAACCCCTACGCTTCCTTCTCTCTTCCTAGGAGCTTTTTCTTTTTCTGAGAGCTGAGAGGTTAAGAGACTCAGATTCTTTCTAACCAGGAGTTCCAAAATACCTCAGCAAAAACGGACGGACAGGATCCTGAAAAGGTATTTTATTGCTATGTCCTATTTCCCTGAATGTGTTTTCACTTAAAAATTGAGACTCCATGTCCACCTGGTAAAATATCAGAGTGAGTGCCTGTGTGTGCGTGCGTACTTGTTTCTCCCTCCCTTTTATTCTTGTTTCTCAGTATTTTCTGCTCCACTGTTACTTATGGGATTTATTGTTTAAAGTTCCTCAAATAGTCTGAATCTTTTCATTCTGATGAACTATGACTTGCATATTTGTCTCTGTGTTAAATATCATAATTTTATGTCCTTGGTGAATTTACATTCTTGTATTATTCAAAGAGAGATTTATGCAGATTTAAGTCATTGGGTCCAATATTCAAAGATGGACTATTACTAAAGTAAAAGATTTCAAATTTCAGAAATTTATGGTGCCTGGGTAAAGGGTATACAGGTCCACAGAGGCAAATACAATGTGGGCATAGATAAGATCATGTGTTTGTATAGACAATGGTAACAAAGGCAGAGTCTTGACTATATGTGACCCAGTCATTCATTTCGATCAGTGTAAAGATTCTATACTTGCTTGTGGGAACAGGGAACAAAGTATGAATGATACATTTGGCTGCTAAAATTACTAAAATGCCTAAAAAGTAAACAATTCTAAGATGTAAAACTCCGGTCCTGGCACTTTCTGTATTAATGAAATGATCACCTTAAGATTTGAGAGTATTACTACCAATCTTTGTGAAGAGAAGAAAAGGAGAATTTAGTTTGAGCTTTGTGATATCCTATTTTGCCCCAATAGCACTGTATCTGCCTCCTCTTCTGGCTGTTCTAAGAGGGATTTTTACCTGACCCAAGCAGTTCCAGGAAATTGCTGGTTGATCAGAAGCTGTGATAGCCCTGATCTTCAAATCTTTGCACTTAGATTTTGACCCAAAGAAGTAGAAAGACTCCTTAACTTTTTATTTCTCTTCAGCCTTTACAACTTGTTTCTCCATTCTGGCAATTTTGCATCCTCAAAGACATGAGACATGGGACACAATAATCCCCTTTCCACATTAGCTGAAAAGGTGAGACTCTTTTTCATATGAATTGATTTTTGAAAGTAG
Source organism: Myrmecobius fasciatus (assembly GCA_023553655.1). Classification (NCBI taxonomy): domain Eukaryota; kingdom Metazoa; phylum Chordata; class Mammalia; order Dasyuromorphia; family Myrmecobiidae; genus Myrmecobius; species Myrmecobius fasciatus. Next base: position 358,211 of record JAJPUD010000975.1, read on the forward strand.
AGATATTCTAAATCAGAGGATCAAAGACTTCCCAAAATGCAGGAGTCCCAGTCTTTGAGAAAGTAGTTTCATCAATGAGAATTTATCAATGGAGGAAGAGACCAAAGAGCCTGTCTTCCTGATTTTGGGCTCTGTAATCTTATATTATTAGAGCATTTACTTTGATGCCCAGTAAGGCAATGGAAAGGATGACATTACAGAATTACAAGCGAAAATTCCCCCAAGCACTAGGAGGAGTTGTGGAATGAGAATCAGGAGAGACATGCTCTATCCAGCCTTATCTCCTATACTTGTGGGCTGTAGGATTTGGGGAAGGACAATGGACCTCTCTGATCCTTGATTATAATTTGTAATGCCTTTCCCATTGGGTTGTTGTGAGTATTGAAAGCCATTACAGGTAGAGTGCCTTGTAAATTTCAAAATACTATGCCATTGTGAACTATTATTCTTAGCATTTGGTTTTATTTCTTTTCCCTGCTTAAAGATACATCTAAAATCTATATCCTTAAGTCCAACTGATACTCTAATTGAGTACAGATAACAAATGGTTCTAAGATGAGGTGGGGAGTTGCCCCAGCCAGGGTAAGAGAAGAGCATCAACACAGGAACATAAAATAAAAAGAACATCACGGTGACACCAGCATCAAAAATGAAATGTGGCAACAGAGACATGTCCTCCTTGGTGATTTCTCAAACTAGAAGAATATGCTTGAACCATAGACCAAGATGTGAGTTGTGTTGTATGTTGGAAGGTCTCCTAGAAAACTGAACACGGGGCGGACAATGAATGCCTAGATTTATTTGTAGACTGTACTACAGTGGCTCACAGATGTGACCAATTGAAAATTGAAAATCCTTCTCAGCAATTTAAGACAAGGTTTTTTCTAGCTCTTCTATATAGGTACATCATATAGTGCTATTGCTTTACTCTTTTTTTTTTTTTGACTGAGGCAATTGGGGTTAAGTGACTTGCCCAGAATTACACAGCCAGGAAGCGTTAAATGTCTGAGGCCAGATTTGACCTCAAGTCCTCCTGACTTCAAGGCTGGTGCTCTATCCACTACACCAACTAGCTGCCCCTATTGCTTTATTCTTGCTAATACTAGTTTGTCACAATGATGCACAATTCAGATTTACTATAATGACTATATAATACTTTATAAATGAATGGGATGTTGGGGAGAAGGGGAAAGAGGTGGGAGCTTTGGAGGGACTTAGGAAGATTTTGACAAATACAAGGGTTGAATAATTGACTGTTAGATGCTATGCTATAGACACAAACAAAAAAACGAGATACTTCCTAATTTTGAGGTAGGAGATATAATAGTAAGAGCAGAATATTGATGAAAATAGCTTAATAGGTCTTGTAATGACTGAACAATGAACTTATTCTGTGGAATGGAACCCACTGGTACTACAGTTGTTTATGATACCATTAAGAACTTGGTTTAATACAATGTATTGAAGACTTTTTAATTTCATAAACTTACAAAATTTGAAAATCTAATTAATGATAGGAAGTTTTGTTTGGGCATATTGATGAATGTTTTTAACCATCAGTGAGGGAAAACTCTTAAACTGCTTAATAGAGTACTCACAAATAACATACTGAAGCCATAATTATGATTTTAAGGGTTAGGTTCTGATCTGAATATTAGTCATATTTGCCACAGACAGATACAGAGAAAAAGCAGGGATAATTGGAAAAGCAATCTTATGAAAGTAGTGGCAGGACTTTTCTGATGATCCCATTGGTTTTTTTTTTCCTTGAAAGGGCCAGCCCCAACCTGTCTGGCCATAGCCCTGACTATGAGAGTTTATGAGGTTATACTTTATAAATTGCCATTTCTAGAACCAGACTTTATCCAGGATCAAAACAGGACTGAAAGAAACCAAGTCTAGCAAACTGTAAAGGGTCTGTAATTCCCAGACTCCAGACTGTCATAATACAATAAGTTGCTATCAAGAGTCTCTACCTCTCTCCGTCCCATGGTAAATTCTTTTTGTCCTTAAAGTATTCTTTAATGTTTTTAATATGATGGCAAAACTTGTATATGTGACAAATATGTCTACAAAACTAGGAGTGAACTAGAAAGAGAAATGCTAAAGCAAGGCAATACATTGACATGATGGTGATTATAACCCTAATTATGTAATTACTGCCTCAAATAACCAAATGTATATTTATTTGGCGATAGTGCATAGCAGAAGTAACAAACGGGAAGCCAGCCTGCAAGAGTAACAACTTTAGCCCGAACCAAAATGTAACTGGAGAAATATTTAACAAAATAAAAATATAATATACAATATTACATTTTAAAACTAAGTCAGTAATATCTGGCCCACAGGGATGGTTTAGTAGTCCATGTTTCTATTTGAATTTGACCCCACTGGTATACAGAATACCCACATGCATCTCCTCCTTGCTATTCATTTTTGTATCTTTTAAGCCTTATCACCAGGTAGGTGATTCTTTCTCCAAAACTAGTTAATTTTCTAATTGTTTACTTGTTGCTCTAACTTAAGGGCACATGATAGGAAACCTTCTCTCTGTTTCTTGCTCTAAAATATGCTTCCTGTTGAACCATTCCTAAAAATAAAAATCCCATTGCTTCCATTTTATATGCATTTACATTTGGAGAAACAAATTTGGTACACGAATGTAATAGAAATAACAGATGTGATGAAATTTAGAAAAGCATGGAAAGATCTGTATGAAGGGATATTATATGGGATGGCTGTCTGGCAGGGGGGAAGGGATATAAGGAGCATAGGCTGAGGCTGTTGGGCCATAGAGCTTGGAACTTCTAAGCTACAATAGGCTAAGATAATCAGATATCTGTACTTGATCCTGTATCAGTATGGTAAGTCATAGAAAGTAGGAGCCCAATAGACTGCCTAAGGAGAAGCAAACCAGCATAGGTCAGAAACTGAGTCAGTCAAAATCCCTGCGCAGATCAGTAACGGAATTAGGTTTGTGAGTGGCCTGGAAAACATAGGGAGATCTAGTTTCTGCTCCAAAAAATAAAATTATTTTTGAAAAATATGCATTATTCTCTAACTGGAAATAAAGAACCATTTATAAAGGTCTGTAACACAGGATTTCCACCAATCAGCAAGCATATATTAAACACTTATGTGTAAAGATCCTATGATAAACTGTGGGGATTCAAAGACAAAAGTGAAAAATTTCCTGCTCTCAAAGAGCTTATACCCTCATGGGAGAAACATCATACACACATACAAGTATATACATAATATGCAAATGGACCTGAACCCCAGGTTGCAAGAATAAGACTCCTCATTGGTAGGAACTGACTACTTAATGTTGTTATGCCTTTGTTAGGAATAGTGTTGGAGACAACCTGGAAGAAGAGAGAACCTGGTTCTTTTGCCTTCCAGTTTCAAAAGAGATCACATATATTCTGGGTTCTTTTCAGGGAGAGGTCACTAGAAGGAAAGACATATTCTGGGAAGAGAATAAAATGTAGATGAGTCAGAGCCTTGATCTTGACCCTACCTTTAGCTTACTACATTAGAGGCCTTGTGGAATATGAATGTAATGGAATATTACTTACTATAAGAAAAAAGAAATATGATGAAAACAAAGAAGATTTATAAACAGATACAAAATTAAGGAAGGAGAGCTAGGAAAATAACACATATAATGATCACAATAATGCAAATGGGAAAAAACAACTAAACAATAAAAACTGAACCCTGCCAAATTATAATGATCAAACTTGACCTCAAAGAAGAGATAAGAGAAAGCACTGTATATGTCAGATTTTTTGAAGCCATTTTGCTGAACTCCCCCCCCTTTTTTTTAAAAATCCGTATTATAATGAATATCTTTCTTAGAAGCAGGAAGGTATACAGTGGGAATTCTATATAATATTTTTAAAAGACATAAATACAATTTTATTTTAAAAATAAAAAAAATTGTAAAGAGAAGACTAAGGAGGGACAATATTTTCATCTTTAAATATTTGAATATCTGTGATATAAAAAAGATGTGATCAGACTTATTTCAGTTGATATCAGGTGCTATAGGTAGCAAGTGCAGAGATGAAGATTCTCAGCTTCATGCATGGAAAAACCTTCCTAATCATGAGAGCTATCCCCAAGTGGAATGGGCTGCCTCAGGATGTAGTTAAGATGCCCCTCTGTGGAAATTCTCAATCAAAGGCTAAATAAACACTTGTCAGGGATGGTGCAAGGGAGATTCCTAGTCAGTACCAGGTGACCTCTGACGTACCTTCTACAGCTAAAATTCTGTCATTCTATGAAAATCATGCATTAGGGTCTGCGACATGCTCTATAGCACCAGGCAGTCAGAAATCATGCCCTTTCAAGCTCTGGAATTCTCATTCTGCAGCCCACACTGTTCTGATTTGGTGAGTGCACATTTTGGTCCACTATTTATCTAGTTGACCTCAACCAGGCTTCACATCCCATCCTAGACATCTGGCAATCCTTCATGCCTCCTGTTGTACCCTCCAGACTGTCTTGGTACTTTTTTGCCTTCTGTCTTGGTACTTATCCCCTTAATTTGCAAGACCTACAGAAACCATGAACTGGGGGATTAAACTACTACAACACTGAGGGTAACAATGTCCTGCTGACTACCTCAGATGGCTCCTATTTAGCTAGCCTGCAGTCATGCAGCACATTCTCAACCCACCATTTTCTTACTCTCTGCCTTACCTCTGCAATATAGCCTCTCTTCCTTCCCCATTCCTCTCCTTTCCACCTCATCTCTTCCCTCTTGCCCCACTTTATAGCATAATCAACAAAATACAGCTATAGAAACTAGAAGAGACATGTCAATTCTTCTGTGGCTCTTCTCATTATCTTTGTGACTTCTCAAATCTGCTTATACTTTCTGAGCTACCACTTCTCTATATTCTTTCCTTTTATGAGAATACAAGATGCTTGAAAAGAGGGAATGTTTCACTTCAGTATCTATGATCTTAGCATAGTAGTTGGCACATGGTAAGGCAATTAATAAACATTTGTTCATTCATTTCCCATGATCAATGTAGTCACACAGGAAGTTCTCTGATGAGCTGAAATCAGAAAATAACAACAACCTTTGGAAGAAGGAATGAAGGAGAAAGATGAGTGGCATAAAACTCTGAGAATACCATCAGTTAAATTGGAGAATTGAGATATGTAGAAAATGTGAAGGAAAATACAACTAACTTTTTAAGATACAGTTAGAGAAAAATAACAAAGAAGGGATTAGCCTACAGCTAGCTTGTGGGCAGATAGTATAATGTTAGGAGACTAGAGAAAGTGCAATTTTGCGAATCCAATATTCTTTCCATCTTCTCACTTAAGAAGTATTAACTTCAGATAAAAAGAGGTCAAACAAAAAGTGTGGACTAGGATTTGAAGCCCAACATTGATGAGAAGAAAAAAATTGCAACCCTAAGACAGGTACCTTTTCCAGTTGGAAGAAATACCTCAGCCTTTATTTTCGAAAGTTTTTCTATTATAAAGAAAAATTAAATTCTTACTGCTGAGACTTTTTCCCCTTCCTGGCAGAAATTTTAAAAATAAAACCCAACTCAGCTGCAATTCATCTGTGATGGCTGTTCCCCTGGGAGCCTCATTACAATAAGGTATTAGGCTCCCCAAACTACCCAGGTGCATGTGATTTAAAATCAATTCACTAACTAATATTTTTCTGACTGTGTGGTAATGGAAGCTTACCAGAGGCAGAGGGCAGGATCCAGCTGAAATCTAATTGGTTCAGGAGAAAACCAGAGGCCACTTCTGAGATGGCAACATGATTATCCCTGACAAACTTAAGCATGCTGAAATGTTCTACCTTCCTGTCACCTCTTCTTAAACCTAAAGGTTTTAAAAATGTAATCAAATGGAAAGGTTACACTCCCTTGGGTTAACAAACAGATACATCTCATACTTTCCATTTTTTCCTTTTAAGGTGGATTTCCCAAACTGTCTCAAATGAACCCATTTCAACAACCTTTGGCAGAATCGCCCAGTCCAAATCAGGTTTTAGCATGGATTTGATTTGTTGGTGCCATTTGGAAATAAAATTTTTCTTTTCTTGCTTTTCAACTGCCTTTTAGCCATAAATAAAATAGTAATCCCTCATGGCACATGCAATGATAACAAGTGACTGCCTTCTTTTGCCAGCTCTTTCTTTCTTAAAATGCTGGCTTTAATTAGCTCCACAGTATTCAGGGAAGCAAGTAGGCCACTTTTAAGTGAGATCTCCCAGAGTAATTTCTTTCCAGTTTTCTTAGCATTTTCTTTTGTCCCTAGTGCTGCAAATGAGATCATTGGTGTTAGGTATCTTTCACAAAACACATTGGTGAACTGCTGTTGAGGAAACAAACTAAATTATGAGTTTTACTGTCTGTGGACAGGGCAGCTAGGTGGAATTGCAGTAGATAGAACACTGACCTTGGAGTGAGGAGGATTTGAATTCAAATGGCCTCAAACACTTCTTAGCTGTGTGATCCTGGGCAAGTCACTTCACTCTTTTTCCCTCAGTTTCCTCATTTGTGAAATGAGCTAGAGAAGGAAATGGCAAACCACTCTAGTATCTTTGCCCAAAACCCCCCTCAAATTCTGTTGTGAAGAATTGGACCCAACTGAAACATCACTAACATGGTGTGTGGACAGGAACACCTCTTAAAATGTGATGTGAAAATATTCTTAGGGAATTCATAATTCCAAGACATTATTTCCAAATCAAAGTTCTCCTGCCCTTCATTTCTCATAAGTATACATAAGACAAGTACACTTAAGGATCAGATCACTAAGACTTCAAATGGAGGATTCTAAAAGTGACTTCTTTCACTTCTTTTTCTGTTGGCTTTTACTCTTGATTTTAAAAGCTCCTTTAGAAATACAACTGAAAAATTAAAAATTCCACCTCCATCCCCCCCACCATAAACTCAGTATTACAAAGAATAGTCATACCATTATCACTGAAATATATTAGTGAACTCTCCAATGTAGGTACCACTTCTGCTAGCTCAGGCCATAACTTCTCCTAGCCTCCTTCTTTTCCATAAATCTTCCCCCAAAATACCACCAATAGCTTCAACACTTTCCTCTGGTTCTTTCAATATGAGCGCTCAGACTTTCTATCCATTGTGCTAGAATTACCAATCTACTCTTCTGGTCATACATGCCCATAACATCTCTGATAGCATTCTTTCTGCACAAATCAACACCTAAATATATTGTGGTCTACTTACACCCCCCCATAAGTCTTTACATCACCCTGTGAGTCTGTGATTTTGATTCTTCAGAGACCATGGTGTCCCACAATTCGCAACCACAAGCATCAGGATGACAACGTAAGTCTTAAAAAGATGAGATTTTGCAGCAGTCCACAAGCAAGCTGAAAATTCTGGAAAGCACTACACAGTTTACCAAATGCAATCCTGCTTCCTCACCCTCTTCTTCAGTTTTGGGACCAGATCACTGTCCATCTACACCATGTGGAAAGTTGTGGATCTGTCTATATACTATCCATTGTGACAAATTCCCACAGATGACAAATTTCCTGTTTCAGAGGAGCATTTTGCATTTTCTTAAGTGCTGCTTATACCCATTACTTTCTTTTTTTTAATTTTTTTTTCTTTTATTAATACTTTTTATTTGCAAAACACATGTATGGGTACTATACCCACTACTTTCAAAGGCGTTAAGAC
>JAJPUD010000975.1:365920-424501 GCA_023553655.1 Myrmecobius fasciatus
CACCAGGAAGTTGTTCAGATGGGGGTGTCAACAATGCTACTTGAATATAATGTAGAAATCTCAGTGATTAGCCTAGGAGCAGCTTCTAGTAGAACTTTTCCTTAGGATTACCCTACTCGAATTCATATCCCCAAGGTCAAGCAACTCTACTATATATTACAATCCTCATAACAATTCTTCCTAGAATGGACATTCAAATCTTTCAACAGAGGAACGAGCATCTGAAAAAAAAACTGCTAGAGTACAGGGGAGTGAGGAAAATGGGATTCTAAATGTCAAATTAATGTCAAAGAAGACATAAAAAGGAGAATTCTCTTTGCAACATGCAGTGCACATTTAGGGTCACCATGTTCTTTTTCCAACTTAATTTTCACTTGTATACTAGTCTCCTTTGTCCCGTCTGTCTGACCAATCAATCCAGGACATAGAAGAGTTCTACTAAACAGCAATTAATTGCTCAGAAAACATTACACTGAGACTTTTAGTTGTACCCATTGAGATATTTCTTATTAATGAATAAACTCAATGAAGTTCTTATATAGCTCTATGTCATTTTGTGGTTAATATGAGGGTTTTTGGGGTTCACTATCTACATTGTAGATGACTAAACAGACATCTTTCAAATTATTATGGACTTCACTGAGCATATTTTAGGACAGTTGCCAATCTTGATCCCCATAACCTTTTGTCATATTTTAAAAAATTGTTTTCTCAATTACACATCAATACAATTTTTAGCATTTATTTTTATAAGATTTGGGTTCTAAATTCTCTCTTTCCCTCCTCTCTCCTTTTCCTAAAGTAGTAGGCAATTTGAGATGCTATTTGACAGGTTATGCATGTGCTGTCATGTAAAACAGATGTGCATATTAGTCACAGTTGTTAAAGAAGAAACAAATAAAAATAAAACATGAAAAAAAAAAAACAAAGTAAAAACTGTATGCTTATATCTGCATTCAGAGTCCATCAGTTCTTTACCTGGATGTGGATAGCATTTTTCTTTGTGAGTCCTTTGTACTTGTCTTGGATCATTGTGCTGATGAGAAGACCTAAGTCATACATGGTTAATCATCACACAATGTTGCTGACACCATGTACAATGTTTTCCTGGTTCTGCTCATTTCATTTTGTATCAGTTCGTACAAGTCTTTCCAGACCACAACATCTTTAGAAGCAAAGCTGTGGAGCAGCAGAGTAAAGAAAAAATCAGGATGAGACATTTTTCCTACCTAAATGTAGAAGGCCAGAAGGTAAGAATCCATTCCAGGTCTTGAATCTTACAGTAACTTGGCTCACCAAAACTCCCTTTTCTCATTGAAATAGCAGAGACTGCTTGTCAATATGATAAATTAATAATCTAGTGATTGAAGCAAAATGCAAACATTACTCTTTGTATTAAAGTCAAACCTTTGAACTTAGGATAGGAAAGAATATCCATAAAGAAACTAGGGGTATTTAGGAGATAGATACCTGAGACAATGGTATAATAAATTTTACTCTGCTGCATATCTCAACTATTTGCATCTCTGTCTAAGTAACCAAGATCCCTGGCTTAAGGAGTTTAATCATTTACATCATAGTAGATTTTGTTGAGCTATAAGAATTTTAAAAGAATACACTTTGTATCAAACCTATGAGCATTTGAGGTATATATATATATATATATATATATATATATATATATATATATATATGTCTCTCTGATCAATAAACTTGGAAGGGTCCAAAACTGAGACTCTTTCCGCCTGGCCTCCTGACTGTCATACGATTCAATTCACTACAAGAGCTAGACTCCCACACCTAAGAAAATTTAAGAGATCAGTAGAAGGCTATGATATTAGGGTAGAAATCCATCAAGAGTCCACACACATGATGATGGCAAGAGTGATCCAAACTGCAGTTTCAGGAACTCTAACCCCCAAAACACTAACAATGTCAACAGGTCAGAAAGAGACTAGAGGGAACCCTTTGCCAGCACTGGGCACAGCTGGGGCTGATTGGCAATTCTTTTGCTCATATATAGTTCTAGGTTGTAGTTCCAGGGTGAAGATTTGTGCTGGTGTCAGTCACAAGGGATCAGGGGCCCTAATCATAATTCCAAGGCAAAAAGAAACACTAGTCCTTGTGGATAAGAAACCAGGTAAAGGCCAGAGTGCAGATGATGAAAGCAATGATTATACTTTTTCTCAGGATCCCACCACCTTGGAAGCATCAAAAACTTGGAAACTCTAAGAACTAGCTTTGAAAAAGCAGTATGAAAAAGCCTAAAGCTTAGGACAGTATCTCCCCAGCTCCAGGTGAACAGAACCCAACATTAACATAAAATCCAAAATCAAGAAATAGGCTGGAAAAATGAGCCAACAACAAAAAAGAATCTGACCATAAAATGTTACTACAATGCAGGCAAGACCAAGACATAAACTCAAAAGAAACAATGTGAAAACAACTACAAAAATATTCAGAGAAAAAAGCAAATTGGATCCCAATCCAACAAGAATTTTGGGAAGAATTAAACATAAAGCTCAGTAAAAATGAACAAAAAAATGCTGAGGAAAACATCATCTTAAAAAAATAGAATTGGCCTAATGATAAAAGAGGCACAAAAAACCACTGAAGAAAAGAGCTCCTTAAAAAGCAGAATTAGCTAAATGGAAAAGAAAAGTTTTTTAAAAAAATCTCACTGAAGAAAATAATTCTTTAAAAATTATAGTTGGGGGGCAGCTAGGTGGTGCAGCAGATAGAGCACAAGCCCCTGAAGTCAAGAGGACCTGAGTTCAAATTTGGTATCAGACACAACACTTACTAGCTGTATGACCCTGGGCAAGTCACTGAATCCCAATTTCCTCAGGGGAAAAAATTACAATTGGGCAAGTAGAAGCTAATCCTCTAGAAGACATCAAGAAACAAGAAAATAAAGTCAAAAGAATGAAAAATAGAAGACAATGTGAATTATCTCACAAGAAAAACAACAGATATGGAAAATAGATAGCAGAGAAATAATTTAAGAATTATTGGCCATGATCAAAGAAAGAGCTTAGACATCATGTTTCAAGAAATTATTAAGTAAAACTGTCCTGATATCTTAGATCCAGAGGGTAAAGTAGAAAAGGAAAGAATCCACCAATCACCACATGAAAGAGATCCAAAAGAGGAGCTGCATAATCCCATTATTTTGTAAACCATCTACCCCACAACTAGTAAAACCTCATTATGCTCTAGGCCTGGTATGTAGAAAAGAGTTCTAGTATTGTAAATGGCAATTTCATTAAGAGGTTTAAAAGATTAAATTTAAGGAATGGTAGTTTCATTAAGAGGTAAGTAAGAATGGCAACTTCATTAAGACATTTAAAAGATTATTTAAAAATCATTTAACTATCCCCATTACGAATCAATACATTGACAAGCATTTTTTGGTGCCTACTATGCTTGAAGGGCATGGAGGAAAGAGATATAATAATGAAAAAGTCTTTATCTTCAGAAGGTCACTTCTGTCAGAAGAAATAACCTAAAGAAAAAGGGACAGGGATTGGACAGGTGATTTTATTGGCATAGGAAACTCCCAGAGAAGAAAACTCCTTTTGTTAATGCAGGTAGGTTCCTTTTCTGAAATCTAGGCTCAGAGAATTGCCAAGAGCACTGAGAGGCTAAGATCCTTATCCAAGTTCTCATAGTCAGTATGTATGGTTCAGAGGTGGGGGTAGTTGAAGGCATTTTTTGTTGGCTCTTTCCACTTCATTGAGTTAACTCTCAATATATACATGTATAAATTCAGAACAAATATATACAACATAAACATTAAGTAATACAAGGATGTTAGTGAAGGAAGATACTAGAAATTGGGGAGATAAAAAAAGGCTTTGTATAGAAGGTGGTGCTTACTTTGTGTCTGGAAAGAAGAGAACAATTCTATAAGGCAGAGTTGAGGAGGAAGGGTATGCCAGGCATAGAGGAAAGTGCAAAGGTACAGTGATGGGAAATGAAATATTATGAGAGATGAACAGAGAGAAGGCAGTTTGGCTGAAATATATAGAGTACAGGAACAAGAGTTATGGGACTAGAACACACATCTATTTTAAAATTCCAGGAAAGCAGCAGCATGCTTAGATACTGTTTGCCAACGTGGGTGTACCTATGTAGTTTCTTGCATTCCTAAGACCATCGATCAAAATAAGAGTAAAAAAAAAAAAAACCCAACAACTGGAAAGTGCATAGGTTGGAGCAAATGAATGGTAGCTCACATAAGCTGTATGAATAGACCTTTTCATATATCAGTTCATAGCCAAAGTCACACAGCTGGAAAAAGTAAAAATGAGGCAAGCTTCCTGATTTTGTACAGTTCTATTTCTAATACACCTCTTCCTTCCTAACCTCAGCTACCACAAAATCCCATTCTCTCACTTTCCTTTAACCCTCCATGGCCCCAGAAACATATAAAAACTTATTAAATAGAGGAGGTCATGTAAACTTCCAGCAAGGATGTGGCGAAGGGAATGCTAAGATTTATCAGAATAGAAGCTTCTTCCAAAAGAGATATCAGTTTTTGCACTTTGCCCCAAGGCTACATCTGTCCCCAAGGGTTTATAGATTTGAAGTTCCTCAGAGGAGAATTGGATATTGGCTTCATGGCCTGGGAGAGAACACTAGATTCTTTTATTTTCCAAGATTTTGGAAAGAGAACAAGATAGAAACAAGAGAAGGCAGCTGTAGATAATCATTCTTCAAAGCTCTACCTTTAAAAGGGGATATAACAGAAATTTGCCTGTACTGCACAATAATAATAGTAATAATGATGATTAAAAACAAAGTGTTTTCATATAGAACTTCATAAAGAGGAAAAAGAGCTGCACATTAAATTCATCTACCAACCTCACATTTGTAAATGATGTAGAGAAATACTGAGACAGAGTAGAATGTACTAACAATAATGCTAATAACTAATATTTATATAGAGAACTTCTGTGTACCATGATTCTAACATATTGAAATCATTTTGGCCCTCTGGGAGGGAAGGACAACAACCAACCATGTGCCAGGCATTGTGCGAAGCACTTTATAAATATCATTTCACCTGATACTCACATCAACCATTCAAGATAGGGCCTATTATTATTTCCATTTTACAGCTGAGGAAACTGGGTTGCACTGAGATTGAGATTATTACTTAGGGTCACACAGTAACTATCTGAAGCCAGGTTTGAACTGAGGTCTCCCTGACTCCAGCCCCAGTACTTTATCCACTGGGCCATTTGGGCTTTTATAAGAACACAGTCAGGAATCCTAAAACACAGAATGAGTTTAGCCTATAAATTAATGGTCGGGGCAACAAAAAACATCCTTTAAACCATATTACTGAAAGAGGAGAATCAAAGAAAGGAGTGGACTACTTACTACTAGGTATAAACAGAATGATGATAAAAGATAGAGGTGAGAGGACAGAACTAGTCATTTTTTTTGTTGTTGGATTTTTCTTCCAAGCAGAGTGAAGCTTAGATTAGGAAGAAGAGAACAACAACAGTTAACAAGGAATTGCACCAATAGATAAATGAGACGATAAGGGAGCACCTATCTGTCCTCTAATGATTTCGGTTCCGCAGGCCCAAATGAATGAAATTCTGGGGTACTAAAAAACTGGCTACTGAAAGATACTGTAGCATGAAGAGGTGTCTCAATACTAAAGAAAGGAAAAAGTCTTCAGTTTTAAATATATATATATATAGATATAGATATATATATAGATATATCTCAAGAGTGTCAAGTATGCAAATTGTTGGTCAGTGAATCTGACCTTTCTCTTCAGCAAATTTCTAAAACATTATTAAAGTGATAGTTTTTGAACATTTAGAAAGAAAAACAGTAATCACTAAAAGCCAGTATGACTAATTAAATTTCTTCACATATTCATCTCCTTTTATGACAAGATAATTAGACTGATAGATCAGGGAATTCTGCATATTACATCTACCTAGATAAAAGTCAATTATTTGATATGCCATCCCTATGGACAAGGTGAAAAGATGTAGGCTAACTGTGGCTACCATTAAGTAAATTTAGAACTTCCTGTAGAATAAAAATAACACCAGATGTTTATATAGTACTTTAGGATACAAGAAAATGCTTTTACATCTATGATCTCCCTTGAATCCCACAATAACTCTAAAAGATAAATGTATATTCAAAAGTCATTATTCTCCCCATTTTATAGATGAGGAAAGCTCAGAGGGGTGACCTTCCCATAATCATACAGCTAGTAGGTAACAGAAGTAAGATTCAAATTGGTTTCTCTATCAATTCCAAGTACAGAACAGAATGAACAAATTCAAAAAGTAATCATTAAAAGATCAATATTAATTTGAAAAGCTAAGAGAATTTCAAATTTGGAAGGGAGCTCAGGAACCATCTTATCCAACCCATACCTAGACAAAAATAGCCTTTCCAAACTACCTAAGAAATAACCATATGTATTTACTTATGTGCTTATTCTCACATTAGATTGTGAGCTCCATTAGCAAAGGGACTATCTTCTGCTTTTCTTTAGATCTCCACACTTAACACTGTTCCTGGTACATGGTCAGCACTTAAATTTCAATTGATTGAAGACTGAATAAAGAGTTTCAGTGAGGAAATCTCTAATGTAGTACAAAGAAGATCAATCTTTGATCCTAAGCTATTTTAACAGCTTTGTCAGTGATTTAAAGCATGAATGGCAAGCTTATCAAAGTCACAAATGCCTAGAAGGGACAGAGAGGATATTGAGTAACAGTCTAGAACAGGATAAATCTAAATGTAGAATAGGCTGAATCTAAAAGGCTTAAATTGACTAAGAGTACATGTAAAGTTTTACACAGATTCAAAAGACTAATATCCCAACTACAGAATTGTGGAAACATGACTCTACAATAATTCCTGTGGTAATAATGAGGAGGTTTCTGTTTTGTAGAAGAAAAAAAAGACTTAATATCCAGAAAAAGGTAACTGATAATCCTTCTGTGGAATTGTATTAAGTTCAGCTAGGAATTTTGGTCACCATTTCATAAAGGCGATTCCCAAAACTAAGTGGCCAAACGATGATGAAATGAACCAACAGCTCTTAAAGGGAAGATTGAAAACTATGGACAATAATATGAAAGACTGCTTTAAATCACTAATATTAAGAGAGAGAAGGAATTTAGAAAATGGCAATGTAGGTCAGAAAACTTTTGGCTTTCCAAATTTCCTCCACAAAAAAAGACAGAATATCACTTCAAAGAAGCAGAAATAAATGTGGGGTAAAGCAGTTGTCCTTCTCCTAAAACAATTGGAGAAGACCCCACAAAAGACCCAATGTCCAAGGGACTAAGGGCAAGAAAAGCTGGGCCTCACTGAAATGCAAACACCTTCAGGTGAACTCTAAAGAATCAACAAGTCCTGGGGGCAACTTGGGTTGAGAGGCAGCCCCAACCTTAGAAATTTTCATTCTGTAATGGGGGGGGGGGGGTCGGAAGGGCGAGTCAGAAAAAGTGCTGCTGAGGAAAGCTTAGCACAGCTGTGCTGAGCAGATACAGCCAGGGCAGTGGCTGGTGGGAAACTGAGCTAGCATGCACCAGGTAAGTGCAACAGTGAGAAGCAGGGACCGTGTTGACTATAAACACTTGCAGGAGAGCAAAGTCACTTCAGTTTCAGGGTGGAAAGGATAGCACAGCTGGGGTCCTAACTGTGGCTTAAGACTGAAGAGCTGAGCCCAAGGTTGGGCCCCAAGAGTGACCACAAGACTTGGGGCATCATTTCCCATATCATGGGACTATAATATGATTACCCTAATAGCTGCTAAAAACAAAATAAAACAAAATAAATAAATAAAAATAAGTAAGCAAAGAAGATCCCAACCATAGACAATTGTGGGAATAGAGAAGATCTGGGTTCATATTCAGAGAAAGATAATGAAGCTTTAAAACTCACTCCTTTTTCAATGAGAAATGTGCAATGATCCCTAGAACCAAAACAGTTCTTGGAAGAATTTTAAAAGGACTTTAAAATAAAATAAGAGAAACAGGGGAAAAATTAGGAAGAAAAATGAGAGCAATGCAAGAAAATCATGAAAACCAACTTGAAATAGAAAATAAAAACTTAAGGAAGAAAATAATTCTTTGAAAACTAGAATAGAGCAAGAAGAAGCCAATGTCTTTCCAGGATACCAAGAAATTATAAAACAAAATCAAAAGAATGAAAAAATAGAAGAGAAAGTGAAACATCTCATCAGAAAACAACAGATCTGAAATAAGAATAGTCAGACTATTTAAAAATAATATTAAAAAAAGAATCTTAATATTATATTATTACAAGAAATTATCAAGGAAAATTATCCTAAAATTCTAGAATAAGACGGCAAAACAGAAGTACAAAAATTCATGATCACCACCTAAAAGAGACCCCAGGAAGAAAACTTAAAGGAATATGAAAGGCAAGTTTCAAAGCTACCAGGTTAAGGAGAAAATGTTGGAAGCAACAAGAAAAAAAGATAATTTAAATATTTTGGAGTTACAAAAAGAATTACATAAGACTTAGCAGCTACTGTATTGAAGGGCCATAGGTTTTGTAATACTACATTCCATAGAGTAAAAGAGCTGGGGTTATACCAAAGGTAACTTACCCAGCAGAGTTAAATATAATACTAAATTTTAAAAAAGAAAAGAAAAAGGAAATTTAACAACCTGAAAGATTTTCAGGTTTTTTTGGTGACAAAACCTCAGAATTTAGGGGGAAATTCAACATAGAACATCAAGGAGAAATATAAGGTAAATATTAAAGATGAATTAAAAGTGACCCAATAAAATCAAATTGTTTGGTTCATAAATGGGAAAATATTAGCAGTACTCTCATGATGATCATCATTGTTTGGGTAGTTTGAAAGAAACATTTAGGCTGGGCTAAGTATTATGGGGTGATTCTAAAAAAACTGAGTAAGGAAATAAAAAAGGAGAAATTAATAGATATGATGCATAAACAGAAATTGACACAGAAGAAGCTAGTAGTGGGAGGGTGGTTAGTGCTACAACCTTACTATCATCAGAAATGGGTTTTAAATATACATATATACACATATATGCATGTATGTATTATGTATATCTTCTAAATTCCAAAATAAATAAGAAGGCAAGGGGATAGAGTGGGGGAAGAGAATAATAAAGGGATTTTAAATGTAGGTAGATTAAGTAATAGGAGGGCAAGGTAGTGGGTAAAAGTAAAGCAGAGGAAGGAGGAGAGATAGGGTAAAGAGAATGACAAGGATAGTGATGAAAATAGGAAGGAGGAAAATTACAAGTAATTGTATTAGAATGTGAGTTCAGAAACTGAAAATAGATAACAGATTAAGAATCTGAATTCAAAAATATGTTGCTTTCAGGCAACATTATAAAAAAGAGATACACACAAAGATAAAATAAAGGGCAGAAATAGAATTTATTATGTAAGAAAAGCAGGGATAGTAATCAATCTCAAAGTTAAAGTTAAAATAAATTTAATCAAAAGTGAAAAACAGACAAACTATACTGTGCCAGCAATATTATTCAATACTTTTTATACATTTAAATTTCTAGACAATATAAAATATCTGAGCATATACATGCCAGAACAAAGGGACTATATGAACATAAACATAAAACTTTTTCTATACAAAAACTCAGATCTAAATAACTGAAGTAATATTTATTGTTCATGGGTAGGTAAAGCCAATATAATTTTTAAATTACATTTTACCTTGCTTATCTATTTATTCAATGTCAACCCAATTAAATTACTCAAAATTATTTTACTGTATTAGAAATAAATAATAAAGATCATTTGAAAAACAAAAGGTCAGGAATTTCAAAAACACTCAAGGAACAAAGCTATAAAGGAAGTAGATTCAGCAGTATCAGAAATAAGCTATAAAGGAGAGCATTGTCGAAATGTAAAAAAGGATAATTTTGAATATGAATCTTCTTATATAAATAAAATCTATATAGCCAAGAATAGAAGAAATACAGAAACCTTGGGGAGGGAATTTCATAAACAATCTCTCAGATAGGATATGACTGGGTTAGAATACTGCTGTGGTGTTGACAATGATCAGTTAATCAATTTAGAAAAACATCAAAGACTTGGGCTTATGAAGAAAGATGCTATGCACCTTCAAAGAAATACATGACAGGAGAAAATAATAATAGTGCTGTCTTAAATATGCATGTACTAGTATATGTGTACGTTTATATCTATGTATGTGTGTGTGTGCATGGATAGGTATCCATGCTTAATTGTAGCCTTTGGGGCGAGGGATAAAATAAAAAGTGCACAGCAGAGAACAAAAGAAAATCAACAAAGAAGCAAAGATTGGTTGGGCAGATTTTAAAATAATATGTATTGTTTATTATAGACGTTTTCTTGGAGAGGAAATTTATTATTCTATATTGAATCCTCTATTGTGGTCTACTGTATACATGGCAATGTTTTTTTCTTTTCTCATTTTTATGCTTAAGTTTAAAATTTTAAAAATTATTTTTAAAAAGAAAAAGGTATGTAACATTCTATTATAATTACTTGTTTTGTGCCTGGCATTCCCTAAAATTCACATGGTGGTTCCCTCCTCTACAGCTTTAAGAGTTTATAGTAAATGAAGCATTAATAGTGAAATCACAATCACCCCAGCTTAGGAAAATTCCTAACATTTGGGCAGAGGTTTGGCTCTCTTCCATAACTTACATTTATATTTTTCTTGTGCTAACTCTTGACCTCTTTGTGGTTGAGGCAAATATCAGATGACTGGAAAATTAGGGTACAGATGTAGCAGAGAATATTACAGTATCTGTCAATAGACCATCAGGAAAGGGAAGTTGAAGAAAGAGAAGACCTTTTCATAGACTTCCCTTAATCTCTGAAGAAGGGGGTGATTGTGCAGCTAGTGGCCTTCTTCATTCTCTTCCCTTTCTACCCAAACTGTCTTACCTTCTCTTCCTCATTTTGTTGACTGTCTCCAGATTTCCAATTCTTCTTCATTCAGCCTGTAATGTCCTCCTTCCTTCCTCTCTATTGCTAGACCCTCGAAATCTCTTGGACCTAAACTGACTTGACATTTTCATTAGATGACTCACTGGTCATAACCATGTTTCCTCAGTCAATATGAAAAAACTCCCTAGTCAATTTCATATCAGTTCATCTATGGACTTTTGCATTTGTCTGTAGTTCTGAAATTTTTGATTGTTTCTCTGTTCACATCTACAATTTGAACAATTCAATCAAGATATGGACTTAGTACCGTAGCTGACACAAACTATAATAAACACATAAATGTTTATTCTCTTATCCTATCTTTCCCAATAAATCTATCAAGACTTACAATCTAATTACTGCCTTTAAATGGGATAGAATGACTTAAGTGGTTTATTCACCTCTCACCTTTTAAGTTTCACCTTATGCCCTGCAAACTGGTAAAAATGGAAATAGTCAAGTTGTAAGGGCTATGAGAAAATAGGAAGACATATACTGTTGCTAGAACTGTGAAATGACCTAACCATTTTGGAAAAATAATTTGGAATTATGGGAAAAATAATCAAACTATCCATACTCCTTGAAACAGAGACTCACTATTGAAAGGTCTCTGACAACATGGTAAATGCTATATAAACATGAGCACATATTTAAGTTACATAACTATAAGTACATACTGGCTATTATATTTTTTTTTCCAGGGTGAACAGTTAGATTCTGAAATATATTGGAGAAGAATCTGAAATACGTTGGAGCTTTATGCAATTGGCACAAACACATCCATAATAAGAGCACTTGCAGGGCCTCACTATGTCCCAAGGAAATCCTTCTTCCATTTGGCCTCTGCAATGAACATTGTCCAGTGCAATGGTGAGTGCCTTTGGTGAGTATACTTCTTATTTCAATGACTATGCTTCTTCCTGAAACAAAACCCATCTTTTAAAATGTTTACTTCATAAATGTTTTACTGACATCATTTTTTTCATCCCTTACATTTCCCCACATATGTCTCTCTCCCTCTCCCTCTCCCTCTCTCAGACATAAACCCTTGCAAAATCAGATCATCAAAACTAATTAAGATGTTGAAAAAGTCTACCATCACATTGGAAGTCATGCAGTTTGAATAGAGAGCAGTTATCAGAATCAGGAAGATGGTTCAAATTCTACCTCAGACTTTTACTAGCTATGTGATCTTAGGCAAGTCACTTAAGGCAATCAAAGTCTCAGTTTCCTTTGCTATAGAATGAGAGAACTGGTATTAACAATCTCTGAATTTCCTTCCAGTTCTGAATCAATGATCCTATTATATGCATCTTCCTGCACATATTTCCCCTTCCACACACTTCTTCAAATAGGTAGGGGGAAAAACAAGCTTATAATTCCACTTGATTCAGTTTCAATTGTTTTGTGGTGGTTGTTCTTTCCATTTATATTGCTATAATCATAGTATAAATTATTTTCCTGGTTCTGTTTCAGTTCATTTGTCACACCTACTTCTATTTGTCATATTCATTGTTTCTTACAACATAATATTATTGCATTACATTTATACACAATGTGATTATCCATTTCCCAGTCAATGGGTATCTACTTTGTTTCCAGTTCTTTGCTACCACAAAACATACTACTATAAATCTTTTTTGGTTATGGGGGACTATTATTTTTGTCTTTGACCTACCTGGGATAGGTCCTACCAGTGGATTCCTACCAGTGGAATTTCTGGGTCAAAGACCATCATATTATACAATATGCCACAATAAACTCAAAATGAATATGTGACCTCAATATTAAAGGTCATGCCATAAAAATATTTGAAAAGAACTAGATTAGATACCTTTCACATCTATGATTAAAGGGTGCATTTTTTGCCAAGAAAGGAACAGATACAATTACAAAAGATAAAACAAAAATTTTTGATTACATTAAATTGAAAAGCTTTTGTACGAACAAAATCAATGGAAAGGATAAGAAAGTGGCTGATTATAAGAAATCTTTATATCAAATAATATTTGAAAAGGGTCTGACAACCAAGATATATAGACAAAAACTGAAACATGTGACCAAAAGCCAAATAAGTAAATGCTCAAAAGATATGAACAAAGACTTCTCAAAAGAAAAATTGCAAATTGTTAACAGCCATATGAGAAACCACTCCAAACTGCCAAAAATAAGAAAAATGCAAATCAAAACAGCTCAAAGATTTTTCTTCAAACCTGTCTAGTTAAAAACAGTACTTCTGATGTATAGCTGGGAGATGGGGAATTCTAGTTTCCAAAGAATTAAAGTTAAGGGTCACCCAGAAGGCAATAAAGAGTCATATGGTAGATGCCATCAGGCTGCCACACAATATCAACCAAGAACTATACCAAAGAAACAATGTGAAAGATATAAGTAGACGCATATCCAAACAGACAAGAAGGTGAGACAGTAATACAGTGAAAGGTTGTGGTAACTAACGGACAGCCCATTTGCCTCACTGGTCTCAAAGCAATGCCACAAAATCTAGAGGAAGGCCGGCAACAGGTTGAGTGGGTCCCAGGAGAAGGATCAATGGGCATGCATCAACAAAAATACAGGATGGATAGGCATGAATGCTCTGTGATTTGTATCACTGAAGAGAGTACTCAAATGAATGAGATCATAAATCCATCAACTTGAAAAATATCTCTGATGAATATATTGGTGCTTTTTAAAGTATAATCTCAATTTTGAGTCATTTCTTTGAAGTGAGAAATTCATATTTATTGAAGTATACAAAGTACATTTTCCAAATTACCCCCAAAAGAGTCAAATGGGGAGAAATATAATAACATTCAAGGTTTTTACTTGATATTTTTCTACTATCATATATCAGGAAAAAAATATATTATACTTGTCCTTTTCATTAGAATGAGGTCTATTTTTTTTCCAAAGGAGCTCCCTCAAACTTCCAGATAACCCTGTAATGACTTTTTTATAGTTGGAGATAAATGATCATCAAGAACTATTCACTCTTTACTCAGTCTGAGCTGGCTAACAAATGAGCTACTAATTTTTATCTTCCCATGTTTTAGGCTCATCTATAAATCTCAACCTATAGAAACAAGATTTCTCACCCAAGGTTCCCAAGCTATGTGTAAAGCATCAGCCTCAGAGAATTTAAGACCTAATGAAATATACTGCGAGAATGAGCCACTTAACAACCTTTTAATTTATAATGTAAACAACTACCCATTAGAATATGACATACTGGAAAGATCTCTCTAATTTTTCTCTGTAGACAATAGTACTGTCTATGTATATTCTTTATATAGTGTACATCATTGCCATACTAAAAGGTTGATATCCTGGTATTCATTTATTCGTGTATTGAATAAACATTTACTATTATGTACCAATTGCTGTACTATATGTTAATGTAGATGCAAAGTTTATATGATATACAGTTCCTTCCTATGTATTAAGATATATTGTTTCTGTGCTGCTGAGGATCTACAAATGTTAGAAGTGCCTTTTAAATTCAGCACCCATAAGCAAAACCCAAGTTACCCCACCCTGATTATTTGTTTTGTGCCAAGATAGCTCTTGCCACCTCCTTTTAACCATCCTCAATATTACTCAATAACTAGGATGACTAAAATTTTCTCTTTTTTTCATTTTGGTAGCATAAAGACAATGCCTCAGAAATTCATACTAAAATGATCTAAACTGGTTCTAATACTCTTCACTTATGAGAGCCCTCCTTCAATTTGAGTTTTAAAATTTTCATTAAAAGGTCAGTAAAGGGAGAGAAAGCCAGCAAAAGGAAAAAAAAAACAGAAGGGAGAAAGCAAGAAAAATGCCCATGCAAAGGTAAATACTTTTAGAATAAAGTTCAGAATATCTGAAGGAAATTATTTCCAGAAAGAAAGGGTGGTAAATTATATCAAAGAGAGTTTGTGCACTTGAATGCTTCATCTTATTATTTACTTCTTTAGCATCCTGTGAATTCATAAAGAATTATCATGAAAGGAATTTTAAAAAATTATAGTGATTTCCATTAAAGGACCCTAGTTTATATGATTCTCTATAAGGTAGTAGTCATATATACTCCTTTTTTTCTAGATACATTGCTCCAAGATACACATATAGATGAGTAGGCCAATAGCTGTTCATGCATGTCTGGGCACTATTCATTTTTCATCCACCTTGTTTTGCCAGTTTGAATTGTTAGAACATTGTATCTTTTAAAGTTTTTTATTTATTTCTTTAACATATTTTAGAATTTCCACTATGTGCAAAGGGCTATCAAACTGTGCATACTTTTTGATCTTTAGAATGAGGTCTATTTTTTTTTTCAAAAGGAGCTTCCTCCAACTTCCAGATAACTTTGTAAGGACCAAAAAAAGCAAGAAAATAAAGTGAGAAAATTATACTTCAATTTGCATTCAGAGTTCATCAGTTCTCTCTCTGTAGGTAGATAGCATTTTTTTCATCATGAGTTCTTTGGAATTGTCTTAGATCACTGTATTGATCAGATTAGCCAAATCTTTCTCAGTTAATCATCATTACAACATTATGGTTACTGTGCACAAACAAGTTACTATGCACAAAGATATCCCCATTCTTTTCACTTATCTGTGCATCAGTTCATATAGCTCTTGCCATCTTTTTTGAAATCACTCCCCTAATCATTTCTCAAAGCACAATAGTACTCCATTACAATCACATGCTATGATTTGTTCAGCCATTCCCCAACTTATGAGTTCCCACTCAATTTTTTTTGTTTTTTTGCCATTTATATCAAGAATTGCTATAAATATTTTTGGATATATAGGTAGTTTTCCCTTTCCTTTGACCTCTTTGGGATACAGATCTATTAGTGGTATTAGTTGTGTCAAATGATATGCACAGATTTATAGCCCTTTGGATATAATTCTAAATAGTTTTCTAAAATGGTTAGAATACTTCACTGCTCTGCCAACAATTCATTAGTATACCTATTTTTCCATCATCCAATCTATCATTTGGTTATTTCTGATAGGTGTGATGTGATGCCTCAAAGTTGTTTTAATGTGCATTTCTCTAATCAATAGTGATTTAGAACTTTTTTTTCATGACTACAAATAGTTTTGCTTTCTTCTCAAAACTGCCTCTTTATATCCTTTGACCATTTATCAACTGGGGAACAGCTCATATTTTTTATAAATGTGACTCTCCATATCTATCTTTTATTAATTTGTTCTATGCTCAGTATATATTCGAGAAATGAAAACTTGCTGTAAAAATTTTGGATATCATTTTACTATGTATTGTATTTTAATATAATATAGTTACCCTAATTATTGCTTTTAATTAGGTCAATTTTTGTTTGTTTTGTCTGAGATCATGATTGCTACCCTTGCTTTTTTAACGTCAGCTAAAACATATTAGATTCTGCTGCAACCCTTTATTTTAACTCTGTGTGTGTCTTTCTGCTTCAAATGTGTCTCTTGTAAATAACATATTACTGGATTCTAGTCCATAAACCATTCTGCTATCTGTTTGTTTTATGAGTGAGCTCATGCCATCCATACTCATAGGTATAATTATTAACTGTGTATTTCCTTTCATCCAATTATCTTCTGTTTCTTGTTCTCTCTCTCCTTTCATCCTGTCCCTCCTCAAAAGTTTATTTTGTTTATGACCACTGCCACCTTTAATCCATCCTCCCTTTTATCATCATATCACCGATCCCTTTCCCCTCCTTTTCCTTATTAGGTAAGTTGTATTTCTGTACTCAACTGAATGTATGTGTATATTTCCCTTTTTGAACCAATTTCCATAAGAATGAGATTCAAACATTGCCTACCACTTCCCATTTTCACCTTCCTTGTAGAAGCTGTTCCTTATATGTCTCTTCCATAGGACAAAATTTTCCTCATTGTACCTCTTCCTTTCTCCTCCCAAAATATTCCTCTTTCTCACCCCGTCATTTTTTTGGATATCATTTCAACATAATTGACTCACATATATGTCCTCTGTCTATGAAAACTATTTTTAACTGGCTAATAATGATAAAGTTCTTAGGAGTTAGCTGTTATCTTGTTCCTATATAGGAATGTAAGCAGTTTAACTTTATTGAGATTGTTGAGACAGGCTTCAATCCATCCACAAATTCTCCTATCAACCTCCTAAGTTTTCTTAGGCTAGAAAAAAAAAGCCTCATCCTGACTTTTTGTTGAATCTACCACTCCAAAATTTGATTTGAGGAATTATTTTAAAGTTGTTTGAAGGAGGCTGTTGAGACAATTCAGTCAGGTTACCTCAAATCTGGCAATTTTTTTATCTTTTAAAATAAGTTTTTATTGATATCTTTTTTCTACAGTGACCATAATTTTCCCTAGTAGCTTTCTCCTAATCTCAGAGAGATATATAACAAACTGTATTTAAAAAATAACAAAAAAGAAAAAGAAGAGGAAAATCAATATAACCTATCAATACCTTGAAAAAATTGAAAAAAAAAAACATGTGCAATGGACACTTGTATACCTTCCCCCTTCATGAAAAGGGGTGTGTGTTTGTGTGTGTGTTGTATGTTGTAGGGATGTTCTCTCAAGTTTCTTCTTTTGAGTAGTACTTGATCTTTATAATTTGGCTACATTCATTTTCTAAAATTTTTGTATATATAGTTGTTCTTTCCATTTGCACTGCTATAATTACTGCATATAGTACTTTCTTTACTCTGCTTATTTCACTCTGCATCAAGTGATGCACCTCTTTCTATGCTTCTCCTTATTCATTGCAAGTGTCATTTCTTACTGCACAGCAATATTCCATTGCTTTCTTGTATCTCAGTTGGTTTAGCCACTCTCCAATCGAGGGGCATATACTTTGTTTCTAATTTTTGCTAACATTAAAAAGATGTGACTATACATTTTTGATATCTATGACAACTTGTTTTATTAATGCCTTCCTTGGGGAATAAGGTATGAATCTCTAGGTCAATGACTACAGACATTTTAATCATTTTATTTTCAAAATTGTTCCAAATTGTTTTTCCAACACATTATACCAATTTACGCTCTACCCACAGTGTATTAGTGTGTCAGTGATCCTACAATCCCTCCAACATTGACTGTTGACATTTTTGATTCTTACTTGACTGATCGGCTTCATCTATCTCGCCCAATTTTTTAACTAATATCAAAAACTTTTGATGACTGCTGTTTTATGATATAGTTTGAAAACTGAAATTGCTATTCCCTCTTTGTCCCTACCATTTTCATCATTTTCCTTGATACATTAGATCTTTTTTTAGACTACTTTTTAAAAACTACTGAGGATTGCACTGAGAAACTTTTATAATGTTCTGGAGCACAATATACAGGGTTATTTGTAAACAGAATCATTCAGAGAACCTCAATATCAAGAAGGAATCCTTTTATTTAGGATTCGTATTTAAAAAAAAATCCTTCAAGACAGTGGCTTCATCAATGCTTAGCACATCATTAGACAAATTTGTCTTTGTAAATGCTTCTACTATTTAGTCTTGTATGATTTTAAAATATGTATATAAGGGAGAAACTGGAGTTAAAGAGACATGTCAAGTTTGAAATTTTGCTCTACTGAGTCAAACATTTTTCAAAAGTCAATCAATAGTAAGACATATCTTATAATAGTTTATATTCTTTACGTTATTCAGTCAGTATGTGACTGCTCTTTTAAAAAATTCTGCAAACTCTGCCAATTCCCTTCTCATGTTTGTTTTAAATATATCTTTCATGCATATGGAGACAATTCTCATGAAGTGTACACACAGGTGAGAAGACTGTCTCCTAAGCTGGAAGTTGCTGATGTCTTCTCCGCTATCAAAAACACTATCTGATATTATTTCCCTTCTAAGGCAATCTTCTCAACTTCAAGATTTTGAAAATCAGTTCCCAAGTGCCTTTAATATCATCTTGCTCCTGGCACAAAATCCTTCAGTATCTGTATTTGAGGCAGTCCAGCCACGTTAACCCGCTTTTCTGTCCCAATGCTATATTTTTTTTTATTAAAGCTTTTTATTTGTATAACATATGTATGGGTAGTTCCCCAGCATTGAGCTGTACAAAGCTTTCCATTGCAAATTTTACCCCCAGTCCGCTCCCCCCCCCACATGGCAGGAAGTCCACTACATGTTAATAATGTTGAAATGCTTGCGAAGTCATGCAAGAAAAATCCTATCTACAAGAAAAAAAAGAAAATCAGAGAAAGGCAACACAATGCAAGCAAATATCAATAGAGAGCATGAAAATGTTATGTTGTGGTCCATATTTCATATCCCTCTCTCTGGGTATATATGGTTTTCTTCAGTGAACAATTGGAACTGGTTTGAGACAATTCTTTGTTGCAGAGAGCTATGTCCATCAGAATTGATCATCATGTGATACTGTTGTTGCTGTGTATGATGATCTCCTGTTTCTGCTCGTTTCACTCAGCATCAGTTCATGCAAGTCTCTGAAATCGTCCTGCTGGTCGTTTCTTACAGAGCAATAATATTCCATAACATTCATATACCATAATTTATTCAGCCACTCTCCAATTGATGGGCATCCCTTCAGTTTCCAGTTTCTAGCCACTACAAAAAGGGCTGCCACAAACATTCTTGCACAGGTGGGTTCCTTTCCCTCCTCTAAGATCTCTTTGGGATATAGGCCCAGTAGAAACACTGCTGGGTCAAAGGGTATGCACACTTTGATAACTTTTTGAGCATAGCTCCAAATTGCTCTCCAGAATGGTTGGATCCGTTCACAGTTCCACCAACAATGCATCAGTGTCCCAGTCCTCCCACGTCCTCTCCAACATTCATCGTTATCTTTTCCTGTCATTTTAGCCAATCTGACAGGTGTGTAGTGGTACCTCAGAGTTGTCTTAATTTGCATTTCTCTGATCAACAGTGATTTGGAGCAACTTTTCATATGACTAGAAATGGTTTTAATTTCATCATCTGAAAATTGTCTGTTCATATCCCTTGACCACTTATCTATTGAAGAGTGGCCTGAATTCTTATATATATGAGACAATTTTCTATATATTTTAGAAATGAGACCTTTATCAGAACCATTAAATGCAAAGATGATTTCCCAATTTGATGCTTCCCTCCTAATCTTGTCTGCATTAGTTTTATTTGTACAGAAATTTTTAACTTAATATAGTCAAAATTATCCATCTGGTGTTCAATTAGGAGTTCCAGATCTTCTTTGGACATAAATTTATTCCATCTCCACAGGTCTGAGAGGTAAACTATATTACGTTCCTCTAACTTGCTTACAAAGTCACTCTTTATATCTAGATCATGACCCCATTTAGATCTTATCTTGGTATGTGGTGTTAGGTATGGGTCAAGCCCTAATTTCTTCCACACTAGTTTCCAATTTTCCCAGCAGTTTTTGCCGAATAGTGAGTGCTTATCCCAAAAACTGGGGTCTTTGGGTTTATCAAACACTAAATTGTTAAGGTTATTGCCTAGATTGTCCTGATAACCAATCCTGTGCCACTGATTGACTGCTCTATTTCTTAGCCAGTACCAAACGGTTTTGATGACCGCTGCTTTATAATATAGTTTTAGATCTGGTACAGCAAGGCCACCTTCATCTGCCTTTTTTTTCATTAATCCCCTTGAAATCCTTGACCTTTTGTTCTTCCAAATGAACTTTGCTACTATTTTTTCTAGATCTGTAAAATAATTTCTGGGGAGTTTGAATGCTATGGCAATAAATAAGTAGATTAGTTTGGGTAGTATTATCATTTTTATTATGTTCGCTCTGCCTACCCATGAGCAATTAATATTTTTCCAATTGATTAGGTCTGATTTTATTTGTGTGGAAAGTGTTTTGTAGTTTAGTTCATATAGTTTCTGACTTTTCCTTGGCAGATAGAGTCCCAAATATTTTATCCTATCATCTGTTATTTGGAATGGAATTTCTTTTTGTATCTCTTGCTGCTGAACTTTGTTGGTAATATACAAAAATGCTGATGATTCACCTGTCAGATTGGCTAAAATTACAGGAAAAGTTAATGATGAATGTTGGAGGGGATGTGGGAGGGCTGGGACACTGATGCATTGTTGGTGGAGCTGTGAACGGATACAGCCAAATTGAATAGATGCCCTTCAATTGGAGAATGGCTGAATAAATTATGGTATATGAATATTATGGAATATTATTGTTCTGTAAGTAATGACCAGCAAGATGATTTCAGAGAGGCCTGGAGAGACTTGCATGAACTGATGCTGAGTGAAATGAGCAGAACCAGGAGATCATTATACACAGCAACAACAATACTATATGACGATCAATTCTGATGGACATGGCTCCCTTCAACAATGAAATGTTTCAAACCACCTCCAATTGTTCACTGAAGAAAGCCATATACACCCAGAGAGAGGGATGTGAAATGTGGACCACAACATAACATTCTCATACTCCTTGATTGATGTTTGCTTACATTGTGTTTCCTTTATCTGATATATCGTTTGTGTAGACAAGATTTTTCTTGCACAACAGTGACAAGTTTGGAAATATGTATACATATATTCGATTTGCCAATATTTTAACATAATTAACATGTAGTGGATATCCTGTCATCTAGGGGAGGGGTGGGGAGTGGGGGAAAAATTTGTAACGGAAAGCTATGTAAGGGTTATTGTTGAAGAATTACCCACACATATGTTATGCAAATAAAATAAAAAAATAAAAATTAAAAAAATGCTGATGATTTATGTGGATTAATTTTGAATCCTGAAACTTTGCTAAAGTTGTGAATTGTTTCTAGTAGTTTTTTTAGTTGAGTCTCTAGGGTTCTCTAAGTATACCGTCATGTCATCTGCAAAGAGTGATAATTTGGTTTCTTCATTACCTACTCTGATTCCTTTTATCTCTTTTTCTTCTCTTATTGCCGAAGCTAACATTTCTAATACAATATTAAATAGTAATGGTGACAGTGGGCAGCCTTGTTTCACTCCTGATCTTATTGGGAATGGTTCTAGTTTGTCTCCATTACATATGATGCTTGCTGATGGTTTTAAATAGATGCTACTGATCATTTTAAGGAAAAGCCCATTTATTCCTATACTCTCTAGTGTTTTTAATAGGAAAGGGTGTTGGATTTTATCAAATGCTTTTTCAGCATCTATTGAAATAATCATATGGTTTTTGTTAGTTTGGTTATTAATATAATTAATTATGCTGATAGTTTTCCTAATATTGAACCAGCCCTGCATCCCTGGTATAAATCCTACTTGGTCATAGTGTACTATCCTGGGATGACATTCTGTAATCTCATTGCTAATATCTTATTTAAAAATTTTGCATCAATATTCATAAGGGAAATTGGTCTATAATTTTCTTTCTCTGTTTTCACCCTACCTGGTTTAGCTATCAGCACCATATCGGTCTCATAGAAGGATTTTGGCAGTATACCTTCTGTCCCTATTTTCTCAAATAGTTTGTGTAGTATTGGAATTAATTGTTCTTTGAATGTTTGGTAGAATTCACATGTAGATCCATCTGGCCCTGGAAATTTTTTCTTAGGGAGTTGGTTAATAGCTTGTTCTATTTCTTTTTCTAATATGGGGCTATTTAAATAATTTATATCCTCTTCTTTTAACTTGGGCAATCTAAATTTTTGTAGATATTCCTCCATTTCATTTAGATTATCAAACTTACTGGCATAAAGTTGGGCAAAGTAACTCCTAATTATTGCTCTAATTTCCTCTTCATTGGAGGAAAGTTCTCCCTTATCATTCTTGAGACTAACAATTTGATTTTCCTCTTTCCTTTTTCTTATCAAATTAACTAAAGGCTTATCTATTTTGTTGGTTTTTTTGCAGAACCAACTCTTAGTTTTATTTATTAATTCAATAGTTTTCTTGTTTTCAATTTTATTAATTTCTCCCTTTATTTTTAGAATTTCCAATTTGGTATTTAATTGAGGGTTTTTAATTTGTTCTTTTTCCAGTTTTTTTTTAATAATAAGCCCAATTCGTTGATCTTTTCTTTCTCTATTTTATGCAAGTAAGCATCTAAAGATATAAAATTGCCCCTTATAACTGCTTTGGCCGTATCCCACAAAGTTTGGTATGTTGTCTCCTTATTGTCATTCTCCTGGATGAAATTATTGATTGTGTCTATGATTTGCTCTTTCACCCATCCATTCTTCAGGATTAGATTATTTAATTTCCAATTAACTTTTGGTTTATTTTCTCCTGGCCTTATATTGCATGTGATTTTTATTGCATTATGATCTGAAAAAGATGCATTTACTATTTCTGCCTTTCTGCATTTGATTTTGAGGTTTTTAATGCCCTAACACATCGTCAATTTTTGTATAGGTTCCATGGACTGCTGAGAAAAAAGTAAATTCCCTACTGTCTCCATTCAATTTTCTCCATAGGTCTATCATACCTAACTTTTCTAACAATTGGTTTATCTCCCTAGTTTCTTTCTTGTTTATTTTGTGGTTTGATTTATCTAATTCTGAGAGAGCAAGGTTGAGATCCCCCACTAGTATAGTTTGACTGTCTATTTCTTCTTGCATCTCTCTTAATTTCTCCCCTAGGAATTTGTGTGCTATTGCACTTGGTGCATATATATTTAGTATAGATATTGCTATATTATCTATGGTACCCTTTAATAAAATATAGTTTCCTTCCTTATCTCTTTTGATTAGATCTATCTTGGCTTTTACTTGATCTGAGATAAGGATTGCTACCCCTGCTTTTTTTTGTTCACCTGAAGCATAATATTTTCTGCTCCAGCCATACCTTCATCCTGTATGTGTCACTATGTTTTAGATGTGTTTCTTGTAGACCACATATTGTGTGATTCTGGTTTTTAATCCAGTCTGCTATCCGCTTCTGCTTTATGGGAGAGTTCATCCCATTCACATTCACAGATAGAATAACTAATTCTTTATTTCCTGCCATCTTATTTACCCAAGTTATGTTTTCCCCTTTCCTTTCCCCTTTCTCCCTTCCCCCCTCCTTAGTACTTTGCTTTTGATGACCCCCTCCCCCAAACAATACTCCACCCTTTAGATCCCTTCCCCCTGATTCTTCTCTTTTCCCTTCTATTAGTTTATCCCTTTCTTTTCCTCCTTTCCCTCCCACTTCCCTCTAGCAAAAGACAAGTTTCTATGTGAAATCAAGTGTCTGATATACACTTTTAGAGCCCAACCTGATGAGAGTAAGATTTACACAATGCTCATCTCCCTCCCTCTTTCTCTCAATTATATTAGGTTTTCTTTGCCTCTTCAAGAGATTTTACCTTGTTTTACCTCCTTTTTTTTAGATCTTATTTTACCACTTTTCCCCTTTTCCCCAGTATGACAACCTTTCCCCCTCTAGTTCTCTTTTTCATATTATCAAAGTAATATCTAGTTAATTATACCCCCAAACTTTAAGTATCCCCCTAGTAGAAATAAAGTTCTCAAGAGTCCTTTCCTTTTTACCTTTTTATGCATCTCTTGAGTTCTGTGTTTGGATGTCAAATTTTTTGTTCAGATCTGGTCTTTTCATGAGAAATAGGTGAAATTCACTTTGAATTGAATGACCATCTCCTTCCCTGAAGGATAATGCTCATTCTAGCTGGATAAGTTATTCTTGGCTGTAATCCAAGTTCCTTTGCCCTTCGGAATATCTGGTTCCAGGCCCTTCGATCCTTCAATGTGGAGGCTGACAGATCGTGTGTGATTCTAATTATTGATCCTCGGTATTTGAATTGTTTCTTTGTAGCTGCTAGCAGAATCTTTTCCTTGGTGCTATAGTCCTGAAATTTAGCCACGATATTCCTTGGGGTTTTAATTTTGGGGTCTCTTTCAGGAGGTGATCGGTGAATTCTTTCAATGGTGATTTTGCCTTCTGATTCTACAATCTCAGGGCAGTTTTCTTTCATGATTTCCTGGAAGATAGTGTTTAGATTCTTTTTTTCATCATGGCTTTCAGGAAGCCCAATAATCCTTAGATTGTCTCTCCTAGATCTATTTTCCAAGTCAGTTGTTTTTCCTAGGAGATATTTCATATTTTCTTCTAATTTTTCATTTTTTTGTTTTTGTTTGACTGATTCTTGAAGTCTTATTGAGTCATTCACTTGCATTTGTTCAATTCTTATTTTTAAAGTGTTGTTTTCTTCAGTTACCTTTTTAAGCTCCTTTTATAACTGGCCAATTGAATTTTTTGTTCATTGCACTCTTTTTCCATTTCACTAATTTTATTTTTCAATAAATTGGTGTCTTTTTCATATCTCTTTTGCACTGCATCATATCCTTCTTGCAAGATATTGTATCCTTCTGGCACTGATTTCAATTTATTTTCCCATTTATCCTCCAGCTCTTTTATTAGGTTCTTTAAGCAATCTTCCAGAAAGGCCTTTTGACAAGGGGACTAGTGATGGTCCTTAATAACTTCCATTGGAGTTTTGTCTAAAGGAACCTCAGGATCTGGGGTCATCCCTTCTTTCTCTTGATAAAAGCTGTCTATGGTGAAAGCTCTCTTTTGCTTCTTCATTTTTTTTTAGACAGCGTGGATATCTCTTTAAGGTGGGGGGGAACGGCAGCTGAAACGGCAGCTGAAGATCTTTGCCCTGGGGCACTTCGGAGAATTAACTTAAGGTGCTGGGCCGGTGGGGGCTAGGAATAAGTCCGAATTACTCCTTAAACAAGGCAAGTCTACCAGAACACCTGCCCCCAATCAGGTAGAGTGTCCAGAGTGCCTCAGATAAACTCCAGATGTTTGGAATTTGAAGTTTGGAGTTTCTGCCACAATGAGCTGAGCTGAGCTGAGTCCCACCCTCACTTCCAGCCTACACCAGAGTTCTCTGACACTGGAGTCCTCTGTTTATCCCTCTGTCCAGGTTAGACAAACCTGATGTGGAGTTTTTCAGAGATATCTGCAAGCAGTATCCAAATATTTCTGGATCCATTGACTTGAAGATCAGTTCAGAGGCTTATTTTATTGTTGATTTGAGAGAAGATTGGAGGAGGACACAGAGAGTCACCTTTTCACTCCGCCATCTTGGCTCTGCCCCCCCCATGCTATATTTTAAAGCTAATTTGCCAGCAAAAGGGTTAACTTAGCTAGCAAAGACCAAAATTCTTGTGTAATTAAGCTGCTAGTAAACCAATAATAATTTTAAAAATAGCTAACATCTATAGAGCCCTTACACTATGCCAGGTACTGTGCCACTCACTTTACAATTATCTCATTTGATCCTCATGACAACCTGGGGAGGTGAGGATTAATAAAAGTACCTACCTCCCAGGCTTGTCACACAGCTATTAAGTGTCTGAGACCAGACTTGAAATCAGGTCTTCTTGACTTCAGGCAACTGGGCCTCTATCTACTGAGCAGCATAACTTGAAATGAAGTATAATAGATTAAAGCATACTTTCTTATATTTTAAAGACTTAGAATGACAAGAATTTTTACTAAAAGAATTAACACTTCAATTGACCAGACTTAGGAAAGTAAGATCATATTCATTCTAGTTTGTATGGGTCCATTATGAGTCCAACTTTTTCAACCAAAAAAGTATATGATATTTCAGTCATCTGTAACAGGGAATTCTATGTGGTGAAAAATCACAGTGTGACTTGGAATCCTTTTGGAATGACAAAAGCACTGAGTTTCTACAATCTCTAAAAATTAACAGTTTTTATCATTACCCCAAGAGTAATCTTTATAACAGAAGGATCAAATAATACTGATGCTGGCAAATGGGTAGAGAAGGAAAAGCACATGTGTGTGGTATACATGTGTACATATGCACACCATGTATACATCTAATCTATTTTGGGTCCACCATGAAAAACAATACTTTCACTTCAGTATATAAATAATACAGGTTATCTTGAGGAAAACAACTTTTAAAAACTTATGATCACACAAATTAGGTAACAGGACAAGTCCTCAATGGTAAGATTGTATTTTGACTCAGTCTTGCTAATTACTTGGGTAGATTTTTGAAACCCAAAGGCATGACCTTAACATAATGAAGAGTATTACCTCTAAGAAATACAGACTTGACCATCAAGCAAAACAACCAACTCCAAGAGCAGTGAGTTTTAACACTAACTCTGTATCTCTGATACAACTTCTCTAGTGGCCTTCTCTGTCTCAGTTTCTATAACTGTGAAAATATCAACTCTTTTTCTACATGCCATAGGTAACCTAGTCAGAGAGCCAAGTCAAGGGATTAGTCACTGTCTTCAAGGCTGAAGAAAATCACTCCCATGGGTGACAAACCTATGTCCATCTATATTAGTCAACAAAAATTTTTAAGCTCTTACTATGTGTCGGGCACTATTTAAGTGCTAGGGATACAAAAATAAACAAAAATAAAGGCATTACCTGCCCTTAAAAAATATACTCTCATAGAGACAAACGGACTGCAAATAAAGGCTGAAATTCAAATAAATGAGTGAAGAAGAAGGGCAGGTACCTGGCACAAGGGAAGGGTTTAAAGTCTGGAAGCCAGGGATGGCAGCAGGAGGGGAATGAGTACCAACTTGCCCCTACATATACACAAAATGGAGAGTTCTGCAGGAACTCCCCAATAAAGAATAGGGTATGCCTTACAGATAAACGTTTTTCAATTTATGAAAGCACAAGGAACACTTGCATATTCCAGGTTAAAGAGGCCCCAGGCACTGAGGGAAGTTCTATGAGGAGACAGGATGGTTTAGACAACTGGGAAACAGGAACAAAGCCAGGAGGGGAAAGACAACATAAAAATTAAGATGTATATGTAAATAAGATAAATATAGTACAAATGGAAGAAGGAAAGTATCAAGGAAGTGGGGATGGGGTGGGAGAGTGGACAGGCAAAGGTCCTCTGCTGACAATGGGATTTAGAAAGAATCCTGAAGGAAGCCTTGGAAGTAGAGGCAGAGGTAGAGGTAAAGAGGAGAAGTAGTTGGCTCCCATTCCAATAATGGGAGACATCCAGAGTCAGGAGATGCAATGTTGTGTTAAGGAACTATAAGAAGGTCTGTGTAGCTGGATCCCAGTAGATATGGAAAGAATAAGAAAATGAAGGAAAGAAGAGAAGAACAAGAGCAAAAAAGAAGAAAATGGAGAATTTTTAAGAGGCTACAAGGACATTTATTCAGTGCTCTAGTAGATGTAATCTCGTAAATGCCTCTCTAGTGGCTTGAAAGAATTAAAGCAACTCACCCCACTTCCCTCCCCAAGTGAGCAGTTACCAATGTACTTTCTTATTGAGTGATATAACTTTCACAAGGGAATGACAACTTCATCCCCAAGTGCCAGCATCTAAGGGACATGCTTCCTGAGAGGGCATGCTCCTTCCTTCCCAAATCTGTCATCAAAGGCTCCACCTGCCATGCATTACTGCCATCCCTTTTCCCCAACCTCATGGGTTCCGAGGATGGATCACTCCCTCTTCCCAACATGAATGCAGCCATCAATCAGATTATATACTTCGTCATCATACTACCTCCCCAAACTGTTTTTGCTCCAGGTGAAAAAAATTCCTAGCTATGCCTCTGCTTGTTTCATCTGAACTAAAGCAGACTATAAACCTGCTGTAATTTTCTGTCTGCTTAACTCCTCCCTACATGGGGAGAAAAGTTTCCTACTTATTCCCTCCTATATTAACAGCACCCTTGGGGCAATTTCCATCCAGGTCAGGAAGCGAACACAGGGAGACTCACTTCATACTTATGGGAAACAGATAAAAATCATATTCCTCTGTGGCTTCCCTAGGAAAATTTATACAAGTGCTGTCTTCAGACTAGCAAGTTTAAGAACTAAGTTCACTGTACTGTGTAAATCATTAATGGCAATCATTTCTGCACCCCAGAAATCATACTTTCTGCACATTAAGTAACTATTTTAAGATATTTCATGTCTGGGTTTGGTTTAGATAAATGAAACATAATTCAAATGTTTACGTGAAATTGATGTAACCCCCAGTGGCTGAGACTTTACTTCCTCAAATCAAGCAACTAAATTTTCCAACAGATTTACATATCAAGTAAGAGTGTTGTTAATTCTTGCAGTTGAAGGCCATCTTTGGAAACACTGGTGCCTAATTAACTATTTATTATTCATGCACATGACATTTTGCCTTTGTTTAAGCCACAATGCCAATCTGTCACTTAAATATGGGAACTCTGAGTTTTGTTTAGTCAAGATTTTGGCTGCACTGATTGAAAAAAGTGACTATGAAAGGGTAAAAATATTCTTCATAAAGTGTTAGGAGAGAATCAAGACACATGTACATTTCCATATGGCTTTCAACTTTTTGGCAAACACCTTTTTTGGATGGGAATAGGCCATGTGACAGGTTACACATCTACGTGCCAAGTTTTGTTCATGAAGAAATATGACTATACTCTTTGATTTCTATAGGAGTTTGCAGCACATATAGCTCTTTTTCCACTTTCATTAAAAGTACATTGTATTCTAACTGTCGTAGAACCAGGAAAAAACAAGTATATGAAGGCTTCAAAGATTTGGAAACATGTGTAGTATATCACCACCTCCTGTTCCAAGTCTGGTTCAATTTGGACCTAGAACAAAAACTATCATCTGATGGAAGTATCAATCCCAGCCCTAGTTCAGATGAAATGTTCTTGTTTTTAAGTGTCAGATATCATCTCAGTGTGAAAAGTACAGACTTCCCTAGTACCTTTCTACTATTACCCTTCTTTTCCCTCTGTGCCCTCCCAGTGTTTCCCTCAGTGCCCTCCCAGTGTTTCCCTCAGTGTCTCCAATTAAGTCATGAGGCTGTTCTAGGGATGTGTTATTTAAAAGGTCAAACTGTTTTTTAGCATTGTCATTCATGTTTAAGCTCTAATAAATATTTAAACCATTAAACACTGTCATAGAAAATAAGAGAGAGAAGCCATTTTAAATCAGGAAACATTTTCTTTTTTTTCTAATAAGATAATTAATTTGAAGATTAGCTGTTCTTTTAAAAAAGGTTTGCAAAAGGTCTCATTACTCTTTAAAAGGGATCTCCTGAAAGCAGAACAAAACAAACAAGAGATCACAGAACTTAATTAGTTCTCCATTGGAACTGTGACTGTGGGTATTGGGAGAGTATGTAAATAAGAAAGGCCTGATCCCAGGGAGCCAAAGAAATACCAGGGAGATGGATGATGTATTTAGGGCCTGGGAAATATCTAGAATGAGAACAAAAATGTTGTGCCTAAGGCACTGCACCAGACAATATTGAGAATTGGGGCATACACATAAGGCAGTGGATCAAATCAGGGTAAAATGTAAACAGCAGTAAGATTCTTGACACTCTAAAATCCGATACCCGACTAGGATATCCTAGTCTGTATCACAAAACTCACCTCAGCCCCACATTGCCATACATCCTTTACAACTCCATCTGGATTGATCTCACAGATGCAGATGTAAAGTGTCTAAAATTAAACTCATCATATCTCCCTGTCCAAGCCAATCCCTTGTCTGAGCTCCCTTGGTTCTTGTATAACCACATTTCTGCACTCATCTTGGCTCTATACATCAGAATCATTCTGAATTCTTTCCTCTCACTCAAGCTGTACCTTAATTGTCAAGTCCCATTTACTCCAGCTCTATCATATTTCTCACACACATTATTTTCTCCTATTGCAGTCTCATTACATGCCCCAATGTTGGCCTCTTATGGTCTCTTGGATTTCTTCTATCTGGTTTCCCTACCTCCATTCATTGACTCAAAATATTTTTCTTCAGATCTTCATCACTTTAATTCTTTGAAGAATAAAGAATTGCCATCACTTTGAGAAAATGTCTAAATACACCAGCCATTGAACTCTGTCAGACATTGTGATAGATAAGGAGGATAGAAAGATTGTGACACAGACAGTGGAGACAACAACAATAGTTGCCGCCCTCAAGGAGTTTACATTCTATTGGTGTCAAATAATTGTATGCAAATAAGTAAGTACCAATTATATATCAGATAAATACAAAATAATTGAGAGGGCAGAGATGAAGATTAAGGAAAATCAATAGGAAAGGCCTCATGTAGAAATTGACCCTTTCTGGGAAACCTTTGGGGAGGGAGTATACATACCTGGCAATGAGGACAGCTTGGGCAAAGACAGGGAGGGGGATCAAATGCCATGTAACAGCCAAGTGAACAAGAAACAGCAGGAGGACCACTTTGGCTAAAATGTTGAGTGTATGAAGTAGTCTCTTAATCTGTAAAATGATACGGTTGAACTAGAAGATCTTACAGGTCCCTTGTAACTCTAAATATATGATCCCATGATCTAACCAAGGAAACCAGTCAGAACACATTTTAAACCCTATTCTTCTGCTGAAATATCATATGTTGTTGGATCTCTCTCTTTGAGACCTCATCTCCACTCGTGACCCATCACCTATTTCTTTTCTATCACCTTTTCTCTTCTAAGTACTCTGCTCCCAATCTTACTTGATACTTAATAGGATCTTGACTCACTTTACAAAGGAGGAAATGGAGGTCAAGAGAAATGAAGAGACTCATCCAGTGTCACAAGGTCATACATGCCAATGGCAGGAGACCTAGGTCTCCCATCTCCAAAGTCAATTTCCATTGTACCACACTTTTCCCTTCTCACCCTCTCATCACCTGTGCCTCCTCATAAGCAAGTAGAAGTCAGATCCTATTCTCTTTACGATGGGGACAAGTAGGGTTTCCAATCAATTGACAAGTACCATTTATCTCTATGACATATTTAACATTTGACTTCCTTTAAAAATACATTCTTAAAAGGTGCTCCAAGTCACTATTGATCAGAGAAATGCAAATTAAGACAACTCTGAGATACCACTACACACCTGTCAGATTGGCTAAAATGACAGGAAATGATAATGATAACTGTTGGAGGGCATGTGGGAAAACTGGGACACTGATACATTGTTGGTGGAACTGTGAAATGGATCCAACCATTCTGGAGAGCAATTTGGAGCTATGCTCAAAAAGTTATCAAACTGTGCATGCCCTTTGACCCAGCAGTGTTTCTACTGGGCCTATATCCCAAAGAGATTTTAAAGGAGGGAAAGGGACCCACATGTGCAAAAATGTTTGTGGCAGCCCTTTTTGTAGTGGCAAGAAACTGGAAATTGAAAGGATGCCCATCAATTGGAGAATGGCTGAATAAATTATGGTATATGAATGTTATGGAATATTATTGTTCTGTAAGAAACGACCAACAGGAGGATTTCAGAGAGGACTGGAGAGACTTGCATGAACTGATGCTGAGTGAAATCAGCAGAACCAGGAGAACAAGACTATATGATGATCAATTTTGATGGACATGGTTCTCTTCAACAAAGATGTGATTGAAACCAGTTGTTCAGCGATGAAGATAGTCATATACATCCAGAGAGAGGCCTGTGGGAATTGAGTGTGAACCACAACACAGCATTTTAACGCTTTCTGTGAATATTTCCATGCATTTTGTTTTCCTTCTTAGGTTGTTTTTTCTTCTTCTCTTTCTAGATCTGATGTTTCTTGTGCAGTAAGATAACTGTATAGATATGTATGCATGTATTGTATTTGTCATATAATTTATCCTATTTAGCATGTATTAGATTACCTGTCATCTAGGGGTGGGGGTTGGGGGGAAAGAGGGGAAAAGCTTGGGGAAAAAAAGTTTTTGCAAAGGTCAATGTTGAAAAATCACTCATATGTTTTGTAAATAAAAAGCTTTATATATAAAAAAATACATTCTTAGCCATACACTTTATATCACCTATAACACTGAGTACTAGACATCCCAGTGAAAATTTGTATGTGTATATAGGAATACATAAATAAAGAAATGCAAACCTTCTCTCCTACAAAAAACATGCATACAATCTCAACTTGGTTTTGGATAATAGTATATTATCCAAATAATGTGTATAAGACATTAATTAACATTTTATACCATAAAATTTCTAATATAATCTCTACTTTTCAAGTGTAAGATCTGTGAAAGGTCCTTTTTATAGTCATATCTCCCCCAGCACCTATCTGGCATAAGGCCTTGTTTCTATACATAGGATCTATGTAGTAAATGTTTGCTGAATTGAATTGTGTCCTACTTGACAATACAGTGATGATTCCCCTAAATGCCTAGGAATCTCTCAGGAACTCACCATTTTGTTTCCAAATTAAGAATTTTGGAATGAAACAAAGTTTGAGGGACTTACTTCTACTTTTTGTGAGATTATTTTTACATATAATATATATAATTTTATAAAATTATAAGATTAAGTATTTAGGGGCAAAAAGCTGTCAAGACACCCAGGTTCCAGGCCCAGCTTCGCAACTCATTGTGTGACCTCAGGGACACCAGTTCCTTCTTTTGTAAATAAGAGAATTGAACATGCAATCTCTAAAGTCCTTTCTGGCTCTAAACCTATGAACTTAAAAATTAGAGGATTAATTCTGATACTAAATAATGCTAATGCTCCATATGCCAAATGGTTTAATTCACAACAATGTGAGTAATATATTTATTTATATATCTTTAAGAACATTATCACTACATTCTCTCTCTCTTGAGAATGCAAGTAACATCACTGAATTTGCTTCCACTTTCAAGTGTCAGTTTTCAGTTCTCTCCACCAAAGAATACCACACTGCAGGCTTTTTGACACAAGACAGACCTTGTCTAGTCCAATGCTCCCCCCCCCTTTTTAACATCTTTCCTCTAAAAGTAAAATGGAGAAAAAATGAAACATATGGCTTGTCCAATGTGTCTACCCTCAGACATCACAGAAAATTTAGAAATAGTAAAAGAACATTTCAGTTTCATTTGCTCTTTTTAAAGTTGAGTGATTTTGTGGAATCTATATATCATGGTGTCAATGAGGTATAAAATGAAAAATTTCCTATCCCCTATGCACCAAGAGAATATAGATCATGCTTCATAACCTACTTCTAGGCTCTACTGTTTACTAAAGCAGGTGGAAGCAGTGTTCACTCAAGTATCTTTGGTTGGTGATTTTATGTGTAATAGGTAATATAGTGATCAGGACAGTGGACAAGTTCATAGTTTTAAAGTTAGAAAAAATCTCAGAGGTCATCTATTCATAGAATCATAATTTTAGAGTGAAAAAAGATGGGAAAACTGAGGCTGATAGAGGTTAAGTGATTTTATACAACTGAGGAGGATTTGAACTCAGTTCTTCCTGACTAGAAGTCCAGTGACTATTAGAAGTCATTTTACAGATGAGGAAACTGAAGTCAGGAAAGGCAAAGTGACTTTTACCTAAGGCCAGAAGAGTAGTCGGTGTCAGAGTAAGAATCCTAACTCAGATCCTCTGTCTTCAAATCAAACACTCCTTTAATTACACCAGGATATTTCTTCAATGTAGTTCTGGGTCTTCCCATTACAGAATCTCTTATCCTTTCATCTCACTGTGATTGGGAATTCTTTTCAATTTCCTGAGGTTTCCAATCCATCCATCATTTTTATTTTGGTGTAACTTCCTTTCTGTATACTCTTAAGTCTGGAGTTAGCTAGTTTGACTGGCAAGAGTCCATTTTGAGACCCATACCTAACACCACATACCAAGATAAGATCTAAAAGGGTTCATGATCTAGATATAAAGAGGGACTTTGTAAGCAAGTTAGAGGAATGTAATATAGTTTATCTCTCAGACCTCTGGAGATGGAATAAA
The DNA here is from genome assembly GCA_023553655.1 of Myrmecobius fasciatus. Taxonomy (NCBI): domain Eukaryota; kingdom Metazoa; phylum Chordata; class Mammalia; order Dasyuromorphia; family Myrmecobiidae; genus Myrmecobius; species Myrmecobius fasciatus. The sequence goes on from JAJPUD010000975.1 coordinate 400,536, forward strand.
TTTATGTCCAAAGAAGACCTGGAACTCCTAATTGAACCAACCAGATGGATAATTTTGATTATATTAAGTTAAAAAGTTTCTGTACAAACAAAACAAATGCAGACAAGATTAGGAGGGAAGCATCAAATTGGGAAATCATCTTTACATTTAATGGTTCTGATAAAGGCCTCATTTCTAAAATATATAGAGAATTGTCTCATATATATAAGAATTCAAGCCACTCTTCAATAGATAAGTGGTCAAGGGATATGAACAGACAATTTTCAGAGGATGAAATTAAAACTATTTATAGTCATATGAAAAGGTGCTCCAAATCACTGTTGATCAGAGAAATGCAAATTAAGACAACTCTGAGGTACCACTACACACCTGTCAGATTGGCTAAAATGACAGGAAAAGATAACGATGAATGTTGGAGGGGATGTGGGAAAACTGGGACACTAATACATTGTTGGTGGAACTGTGAACGGATCCAACCATTCTGGAGAGCAATTTGGAGCTATGCTCAAAAAATTGTCAAACTGTGCATACCCTTTGACCCAGCAGTGTTTCTACTGGGCCTATATCCCAAAGAGATCTTAGAGGAGGGAAAGGAACCCACCTGTGCAAGAATGTTTGTGGCAGCCCTTTTTGTAGTGGCTAGAAACTGGAAACTGAAGGGATGCCCATCAATTGGAGAGTGGCTGAATAAATTATGGTATATGAATGTTATGGAATATTATTGCTCTGTAAGAAACGACCAGCAGGACGATTTCAGAGAGGCCTGGAGGGACTTGCATGAACTGATGCTGAGTGAAACGAGCAGAACCAGGAGATCATCATACACAGCAACAACAGTATTACATGATGATCAATTCTGATGGACATGGCTCTCTGCAACAAAGAATTGTCTCAAACCAGTTCCAATTGTTCACTGAAGAAAACCGTATACACCCAGAGAGAGGGAAATGAAATATGGACCACAACGTAACATTTTCATCATCTCTATTGACATTTGCTTGCATTGTGTTGCCTTTCTCTGATTCTTTTTTTTTCTTGTAGATAGGATTGTTCTTGCATAACTTCTCAAGCATTTCAACATTATTAACATGTAGTGGACTTCCTGCCATCTAGGGGAGGGGAGGGGACTGGGGGTAAAATTTGTAATGGAAAGCTTTGTAAAGATCAGTGTTGGGGAACTACCCATATATATGTTATACAAATAAAAAGCTTTCATAAAAAAAGAGTCCATTTTGAATCTCTTAACCTTTTGATAGTCCCAATTCTTCCACCAGTTAATTTTAAGCTTTGAACAAGCCGCATCCCACTATGGCCCTCAGTCTTCCCTTCTGCAAAATAAGTGGCTTGTGATAGTTGGTCTCTAAACCCCCTTTTAGCTCTAATACACTATGGTTCCAGTCCACCTATAAAGGCCATTTCCTTGCCCTTAAAAAGGGTTAATGATATCTTACAGCAATGTGAGTGCTCTCTACTGACATATCATAACTCCTCTACAACTTACCAAATGATCTTCAGAAGTTTCCATGGCTACAGATTTCATCCCCCAGGCCAATCAGGTGATGAAACTCTCTGAGCCTGATACAACTGGTCCACTGACAACAAATATGTAGCCAATCTTGGGACCCCATACTGGAAGCCTCTGCTATATGACAGGACCAGCCAGAGACCAAACTCTACTACCACAAAGTCACTTCCATTCTACAATGAGGCCATCAACCAGGTCTTAATTGAGGAGTGGCAAAAGAGATTCTTGTACTTAGACATTTGAGTCAATGCCTTCATGTAAACAGAAACAGATCCATTAGTCCAAGAAACATAAAAAAGTTTTAAGAAGTCTGCACCACAGAGAGTTTAGTTGGAGGTATTCATAGCAACCGACAAAAATACTTCAATTCATTCCAGGAATGACTTGCTGGCCATTAAATAAAAAGCAGGTGGTCTTTTAAACTGCAAAGGAGGAAACACTTCACCTCAGAAATATTGAGCACCTACACTAACAAGTTCACTAAATGACATTTGGAGCTACATTTGTTGTCTTTAATTCTGAAATGATTTCAAGGTAAATTATAAGTGATGGATGCTAGAAGCTTAATTCTTTCCACAAATGCTGTTAGGAGCCCTGCTAGGCAAACAACCACAGTGGCTTCTGTACCATCTTCTATTTATGTTCTTTGGAGTTAAAAATAAGTTTTATGTTTTTCATGTTTCAGGGTAACTAAGCCAGGTCCTTCTTCCAGCTGTTTTCCACGTCTAGAACTTTGACTCTACCTAAGGGGCTATGGAGGACATGAAACTTAGGTGATGATCCTCTCTCATCAATACATCTTGCTTTAAAAGAAAGAAAGAATGAATGAGAGAGAATGGAAAAAGAAAAAGAGGAGAGAAGGAAGTAAAGAGAGGAGAAAGGAACAAAGAGAGAAAGGAAGAAGATAGAAAAAGAAAGAAAGGAAGAAAAAAGACAAAGAAAGAGAAGAGAAGAGAGAGAGAAGGGAATAAAGAACAAGAGATGAAGGAAGGAAGGAAGGAAGGAAGGAAGGAAGGAAGGAAGGAAGGAAAAAAAGGGGGGGAGGGAAGAAAGGGATGAGAGAGAGAGATTTCCTTTTAACTTATTTTAAACCTGACTACCTAACTTTTAGCAAAAACCTTGCAATTGAAGAAATGGTTAGCATCCTGGAAAACTGCTCTCTGCATGGGGATAGAGAAAGTATTAATTTCTGTAGCATCTGGAGTCTTTTTCAAAGAAGTTTTTTAAGTATCTAAAATGTGTTTTTTCTCTCACTCAGTTATTCAGTTTTAGACTTTCTGCAGATTTGGTTGTTCCAAAGAATGACTGAAAATACCTGTGGTTTATTTTATCAGGGAGCAGTTGCATGTTTTGCATTTTTGTCTTTGTAGCTATGTAATTAATAGGTGATTACTGGATTAGAGTGGGTTTCCTGAAAGTGTGCAATGCTTGCTTTTCTAAGCAATCTGTGGTTAAGCATCATATCATCACAGGTCTTCTCTTGGACTTAAAAGGAGAACAGCCCATACATTCAGTTTTGTGTCACCTTAAAGTTCCCGATTAATCTGAATGAATTCATGAAGCCTTTTTGAAGCCCCTACTCTGTGCAAAGCACAGTGCTAAATGCTGGAGATACAAATAAAAAGGAGACTATCCCTGTTTTTAAGGAACTCACATTCTAATGGGGCAAAATCTGGTATGCCAGTAGCTATTTAGGAGCACTTCAGGACCAGGGAGTGGGGCAGGGAAGTATATACAAGGGATTTCACCACGATTGGGAATTCCTAGTTTACATAATGGCTGCATAAATTCAGATCAGTAATTTCTCTGTAATTTGAAATCTTAGAAGGCAGTGCAGGGCACTAAAATGTGAAGTAATTTATTATAGCCATATAGCTAGTATAAAAATTAGTACTCAGGTCTTCTGCCTCTAAGAATCAGCCTCACACCAGTGGCATCATTTTCAAATAGAAATGAGAGCCACTAGTCCATCCATTAGGCAACTAGGCCTGGATTCGGGAAGACCCGAGTTCAAATTCAACTCCTGATATTCATTAGCTGGATGATCCTGGGTAAACCACTTAATTTCTATGGGCCTTAATCCACTGGAGAAGGAAATGGCCAACCATTCTAGTATCTGTGCCAAGAAAATGCCATCAACAGGACTGGCATGGTCCATGGGGTCATGAAGAGTCAGATGCTAATGAACAAGTCAGTACATTATGATCTCTGCAAACAACATATTGATTTTTGGTTTTTGGGAGGCAAACAGGATGAAGTGACTTGTCCAGGGTCACACAGCTAGTGAGTATGTGATTTCAAATTTGAACTCAGGGTCTCCTGACTGCAGGGCCAGTGTTCTACCCATTGCAGCACCTAGGTACCCCTTGACTTCATTTAAAACATTTAAAAATATTTATTTATATATATAAAACATATTTATATTACAGTATATTTTATTAAATATGTATGTATTTAATAGTGTATAATAACATATTATATATGTTATATTATTATATTTCTATTTTTCTTTATTTTCATAAATATTTTCCAAATATATTTTCATCTGGTTCAAGGGCATTGGGCAGTGATGCCAATGCCTGTCCAACCCCTCTGTAATATAACATTTGATTTTTCTTATCTTGAGGAAGATAGGCTTGTTGAAAAAAAAATTCCAAAGATCCTATGTCTATATCACACCATAACAACAGCATGAAAAAGCTGAGGGAAGCAGTCAGAGAAGTTTTTTTTTTAAATACAATCCTGTATCCTGCCATCTAGGGGAGGGGTGGGGAGTTGGGGGGAAAAATTTGTAACGGAAAGCTATGTAAGGGTTATTGTTGAAGAATTACCCACACATATGTTATGCAAATAAAATAAAATTAAAAAATAAATAAATAAAATACAATCCTGCCCTTTCCCAAACAGGATGGTCAGATAAAACTCTAGTATGGGTTTGGATGGTGGTGATTAGTTTAGTATATTGGTTGTTTTTCAGGTGTTACTTAAATTCTTTCAATACTACAGAATGGTCAAAGCCCCAACTAGAATTCTTTGCCAGCCTATTCAAGCAATTTTCTCTTGGGCCAGCATTGGGCAATGGACAGCCAAGCGCTGACAGGAACCAGAAATCAATCCATAAATAAGTGGGTATTAAGTACTTAACTATGTGCCAGATATTATACTAAGTTCTAGGGATACCAACAAAAAGAAAAAATGATCCCTGCCTTTAGCTGATGGTCAAATGGACAGACATTTGTGTGAAAATGCTACATAAATTCTATATTTCATTATTATCGTCATTAATGAGGGAGATAAACATGAAAAAAAATGCAAAAAAGATCCAAAATAAATGAAAGGTAATGTTAGAGGGGAAAGCTCTAGCAAGTAAGGGAGTCTAGAAAAGATCTCCTGCAGAATCTGGCCCTTGAGCAAACCTTAGAGGAACTCTTGGATTCTTAAGATGCAGAGAAGTTTCTCTTGAATAAAGAGAAAGCATTTGTAGGTATGAGAATCAGTGCAAAGATATGAGATGAGATGAGAGCTGGAACATAGTGCATGCCCAAAATAGACTACCGTGGCTGGATCATAGTCTTGATGGAGGGGAGTAATGTGAAAAGACTGGAAAAGCAGAAAAGGTCCAGGTCTGGAAGAGCTTGAAATACCCAACAGAAAAGTCTATTTTTGATTCTGGAGGCACTAGGAAGCCGCTGGAGTTTGTTGAGTTGGGGTAGGGAATACAGGGAAGGTGACATCGTAAAACTTTGAACTTGGTTTTGGTAAAAGTTTGAACTTTAGGAAAATCTTTTCACATTTGTATGAATGATTAATTGGAGTGGGGAGACACTTGAGGCAGAGAGACCTCACTTAGATAATTGTGTTGATTTACTTTGTATTATTTTGTCGCAAAAGAAGGTACAATGACAGGTTCAATCAGAAGTTGACAGTGACTCCGAAAAGAAAATAACATCAATTAAATATTTTTAAGAAATAAATTAATGACCTAGATGATTTTCTCTAGGAGCCTGTAACTTCTTGGTTAAATTATTATCATATTTATCTATTAGCATGGTGTAGTGAGAACACTAGCTCTGAAGTCAGAGAACCTGGGCTCAAAGCCATTCTGTGATGCTTACCATATGGACCATCACCACTTGTCTTGACTTTTGTCCTACCACTGAACTTTGATAATTCTGAGAGAGTGAGGCTGATGACTTTGTGCAATGCCGCTTTGCTTAAATCAAATTCACATACATGTCAAGGTCTCACCCCATGCATGATGTCACTGGTCCTCTTCAAAAATTAAACAACAACCACCTGTGTAATCTTGACCAAGTCACTTAATCTCTCTGAACCTCATTTTCCTCATTGGAAAAATAACTATAAATGCCTCCCAATTCCCGATTTTAGAATCTATTAGGAGTCATAAGAGATACTGGCCCAAGATGGCCTGACAGGGCACGCCCTTATCAAAGAAGGTGCTGTGCTCTATGAGCAAAGCAGAATTGAATTCCTCAGAAGAAAAGCAATATGTGCAAAGTCAGAGAATCTACCATCAATGTCCACAGGGACTATTTGTGCCCAATCTGTGACAGAACACTCTGAGCTTGTACTGGTCTGATCAGCCACAGTCTGACACACTGTACCTTGACCCCAACATACATTGTAGTTTTGGTTTTCTTCAAGAACAAAGACCAACCACCAACCAACTGGACCTCATTTTCCTCATCTTTAAAATCAAGGGACTGAACCTCAAAGGTCACTCTTTCAGTTCCAATTCTCTCAGAGTCAAAGATGATTCCTTGCTCCTTTAAAGTCTCCTTAGGAAGATGTAAAGGCTGATCAAGTCTGAAATACTGTAGTCCAGGGAGGGAGAGCTCATTTTGTAGAGAGACAATGTACGTAATACAAATAGAAGTACTCTTTTCTCTTGCTTGAAGTGAAATATGCAACAACACAGTGCAGTGCTTTCTTACGTATAACTGACCTAAAAAACTTACTCCTTGGTTATAAGGTGCATGCTATATTGCATTAAACCATTTTGAGTAAACCTACCTTAGCTAAACAAAACTTTTTTCTCTCCTCAGAGTGGGCAATCAATAGTTGTAAACTCATATTATCACTCCAAAGCAAATTTGAGCCTAGTATTTGAGAAACTGAGGTAACCAGATTTAAGTGACTTGCCCAAGGAGGGCCAGAAGATTCTGGAAGAAAAAGAGAGCACATCTCTATGAGAGACTCAGTCCTCCAAGACTTAACCAAATTCCTGCAGAATCAACCCCAGAACAACATACTAAGGAAAACAGTAGCCAGTCATGGTCAACATAGAGCAGAGAGGCAGGAGCAATGCAAAATAGTAGACAGCCAAGAAGACATGGGTTCAAGTTCCCCTCTCTATCTGCATAGTCAAACTAAGAGAAATATATGCCTGCTTTGTCTTATCTAGGTAACAATGGTATGAACACTGATTTCATCAGGGATGCTATTGCCTGCATATTGTAAGTCCTCTCTGTCTCAGCAGAAAGCCATTGATAGTTGCTGTTACTGAAAAACATATGCCCAAGCCAATCATCGGCACTCCTATGATCTTAGTGAGGCTGGTCATCAGTCAAGATATAGTCCATTAAATAGGCCATAACCTCTCTTGATTGGTAGGAAATGCCAAAGTTTGCCCTCGACTATTATAACCTTTTTGAACCCAAGGGCTCCTCTAAACCACAATAAAGATTTTGGTAAAGGTCACATATCTGTTCAATATTTCTGTGAATGACCTGCAATTCTACTTAACCTTAGATTCATTTCTATTCACTTTCCTACATATGTGTTTTTTCCTGATGAATTCATCATAAAGAGGCAAAAGTAATTCCACTGGCTGAGCCAACAAGCTGTGTTCCTTGCTCCTCCAGATGGTTTTGGCTTCTCTTCCACACCTTCTTGCTATACTTCTTTCTCTACCTAAGATGCCTGGTGCTCCTCAGCCAGATGTGGATTTTCACTGACTTGCTATGATTTATACATTTAAACTGAGTGTACCACACCTTGAAAATTCTTGGCCTACTGCTGGAGCCTAGTTAATTAATCGCAAAGGAATAGATGCCAACCAGTAAAATCTCCAAATACAGTATATACATCCAGTCCTCAGCCCTCCCTTTTACCTTTAAAATCCCGAAAGAAGTCCCCAGATTCATTATCTATTAGAGTGACTAGTCACTCAAAAGTACCAGTTCTGAGTCTATACTAATGTCTTTCCTTTTTTAAAGATATATTGATATTTATCATGATTGTGAGTTATCCTGAAAACTTTACTTAAAGTAAAAGCATCATGCTCGCAAAAAATACCCAGTGGAAATATAATCTCCAATACATCAGATATAGCACCAACCCAAGGCATATTTCCCATGCGTATCTTGTTAGAGGTGAAGAAGCACTGATCTCAGTACAGAATTATAAGCTCAAAGTGTTCACCAGTGATAAATGAGCATGGGAACTACCTAAAGATTCCATTTTGCTTCAGCATAGATAAAGGAAAACAAGAAAATTAAGGCCATCACTTTCTGTATCAAACCTTCCAGAAAACCCTTGCTCTTTTCTAGAAATTCCTGGCTATAACCTTTTCTGCCCAAAGTGGTAAAAATCCCATAGAGTATATGAGCCAAACTACATTAGTCTCAAATCTAAAACAGAAAAAGGGAAAGAAAAATTAGAACCATCTCCAAAGGATGAGACACACTTCACAGGCCAAACTGCATGACCACCTATTCCCATCCTAGCTGAATTCTTTGTTTCCTCTTATTCAAGAAAATTCTCAGGAAGCTGACTACACTGTATTTTCTAGCTTTTGGACAGGTTTATTCCAGAGAGTCCTAACCTACCCTTCTTTCCATCTATATGTATATTTATAATCCATCATGGTTGGAAGAACTGAGGATTAAATTGGAAGAAGACAATATTTGAGACAAAAGAGCTGTCTTCCAGTACTTGAAAACCCGTCACACACAAAAATTAGCCTTATTCTGATTGACCCCTAAAAGCAGAACTAGGAACAATGATTAGAAGTTGAAAAATAATTTGGACTTGGTATCAGAAAGAAACTTCACAAGAGTAAGACTTCTCCATTATAGAATATGCAGCTTTGGGAAGGTAGTTGGATCCTGCTCACAGGCTTTCAGGCAAAGACTAGATAACTACCTCATGGGTGTATGTGATTTTTAATACACTTTTACTGATATCTTTTGGTTTTGGATCATCTGCATTTTCCATTATGTTGGTTCTCTCCTCCCAGGGAGCCATCTCTTATTTAAAAAAAAGAAAGGAGGACGGAAGCAGTTCAATAAAACTAAGCAACATATCAACCAAAAATGATACAATATATTGTTATTTCATACTCATGATTGGCCAACTCTACAGAGAAGCAGGGAAAGATGCCTTCTTCTAGCTCTTTTAAGAGGCAAAGCTTAACCATCATAATTTCATGGCATTCACTTTTGATTGTTCTACAGCTACACTGCTGGTCAAGGCTTCTTAAAGTTTTTCCTCTCTTTTCAACCAAGAAATTTTTACACAAGCCCAGGTATATAGGTATATAAAATAGGTATACAAATCAAACATATACTGATAATAAATCATAAAGAGATTTATTTTAAAACAATTCTTTTTTATACATAGAATTTACCATTTATTAAAGACAAAAGCAAATTTGCATGCTAATGAGATGCTTATTTTTACATAAACAATTAAATATTGATGGAATATTTGGTATCTTTTCCTGTTGCCAAATTTTTCACAACCCCCACACCCAGTTCTAATCAACTTCATATTGAATAATAACCCACAGTTTAAGAAGCTGTTAGCTTAGTGGGAGCAAGGTGATGCAGAAGTGGACAGAGAACTGGGTCTGGAGTCAAGAACACCCGAGTTCAAATCCAGCTTCAGATATTTATTAGTTGTGAGACTGACTCTAAGCAAGTCATTTAACCTGTGTTTGGCTCAATTTCCTCAACTCTAAAATGAGGATAATAATAGTGCTCTCTTCTCAGGATTGTTGTGAAAATAAAATGAGAGACTTTGCCAACCATAAAGTGATATGTTATGTTTTATGTTATGTTTAATAACATAAGTTTAAGGTGTTTATGTCTAATATGTTAATGTTTAATAATGTTATGATTTATCACTATGTATATTATTTGGTTCTGCTTACTTTGCTGTCTTCTTATCATTATCTGTAATAATTTTATTTATCATTTCTTACAGCAAGTTAATATTCTATTATATTCATGTACCACTTGTTTAGCCATCCACAAATTAATAGGGTTGTGGTGGTGGTGGTTGTGGTTGTGGTAGTGGTGGTTGTTGGTTGTTCATTCACTTCAGCCATGTCTGACACTTCATGACCCTAATTTGGGGATTTCTTGACAGAGATGCTGGAGTGACCTGTCATTTCCTTCTCTAGCTCATTTTATTGATGAGGAATTGATGCACCTATTTTATTTATAATTCTTTACTACAACAAAACCTGCTGCTATAAATATTTTAAGGAATATGTGGCCTTTCATTTTATTATTGACTCTCAAGGGTTATGCCAATGAAATCTCTGGGTCAAAGAGTAGGAATATTGTAGTCACCCTTGCAAAATAGTTCCAAATTACTTTTTAGAATGGCTGAACTAATTCACAACTCCACAAACAGTATATTTACTCACCTGTCCATATCCAACCACTCAACCAATCACAATTTCCATTTTTTGTCATCTTTGTCAATTTGCTGGGTATAAGCTGAAACCTGACTGAGTTTGATTTGCATTCTTCTTATCAGTGATTTAGAGCACTGGGAGAAAAAGTTGTTAATATTTTGCAATTATTATTTTGAAAAGTATTCATTTCTTTGATCAGTCACCTATTGGGAAATATTTTGGTTATATGCATTTATGTTAGTTGTTTATATATCATATATGTGCGTGTATAGATATTAACATCTATCTCTATAAACATACACAATTTTTTTCCAAGGATATGTGCTTCAAAGGCTTTTCCCCAATCAAGCATTTCTTGTTTGGTATGTGGTGTAGTGAGGATCCTTTTTTTGAAAAATGAATACACTAGAACTGACATTCTTAATTATTTTTGTGACTTCTCTGACCATTCATTAGCAGAAACCTATGACCTCTTCACCAAATAATGTTTTTAAATGCATCAAATAAAATACATAGGATTAAAAGGAAGCCAATTATATTGAAATACAGTTATTGATCTTTTTTTTAAATTCATGGACCCTTTGAAATGTATTCATAGTTTGAGAATCACAGTTTACAAACATTTAGACAAAGAAATTACTCAGGTTACTTTGAACCCTGATAATTCTGGCATTCTACTTCATTAAAACCCTATTAAAAGAAGGTGGAAGTACATAGGAACTATAACACTTTCTAGCAAACTGATCTAGAATATTAAATTCTTTATTTATTAATAAGGGTTTGGTACTGGAACACTTAAGTATTACAATGCTTTGAGTTAGAGGGAGGGGCTTACGGGAGTCTTGTTTTTTTTTTTTTTTTTTTAATGTCTGCTACTTAAATCTGAGAGTTTGGGGAGTTGCTGAAAATCTCAACTAAATCCAACAATTTACATTTTGCATGTGCCTAGAGCTATCTCTAATTGTCCTATTTTATAGTAATGAGGCAGTAGTAGGGAAGAAGGTTTATCGGTTGGTTTTATATTTCTTTAAATGTTTGTACATTAAACCTTCGTTCCTCAGGCATTCACATTTATTCCTATCTCCTCTCGCAAAATTCACTATTCTTGTTCCCCAGGGTGAAGCTTATGTTTGCCTTGATAGGAACTGGTATAAGCTAATAGAAATTGCTGAAAAGTGTACATATTTCTGAGGATTAATTTGAATACAATCTCCCAATAAACCTCTACCACTTTACAAATACCATGACCTCATCCCAACTACAGCTCAGCCTGTTTCCCCTCATAAAACCCATCCACTGAATGAACTGGACAAACTGGACAAAAGTTTGTGTCTGCATATGCACACAAGAGCCTATGCATATACACACACACCATCTCTACCACTATCACCAGTCAACTGACATTCTACCCATCCTTCAAGCTCAGCTCATATGTTATCTCCATGAAGCCTTCCCCTTATCTTCATGGAAAAGTATTCTTTCTCTATAATGTCTCAGAGTACCTACAACACTCTGCCTTTTACTCCACTCTTTTGTATGTCTCTTCTCCCCTCCTAAATAGTAAATTTGTTGTCTTCTGCACCCATGTAATTCCCTGATATGCAACATAGTACCTTGCAGAGAGATTTTTTTTTTCTCACAAGAGTCAATTTTTAATAAATATTGCTTGAACGAATGAGCTGTAAGGATAATAGTCGTAGAGAAATTTGATGAGTTCATCAACCTCCTGGCTTTACCAATCACCACTGAGTTGGAGAGTGTGAGCATCTGCTCTCAGCAGTCCCAAGGCCAAACACAGACCTGACCAATGGTTAATACCTTCCACCAAGTTAGGGGGAAGAGGGTCTCCTTTATCTCCCAAAGCCCCACTCTCCTTCACCAACCATCCAAGTGAAAGAACAGAGTCAGGTCCTGCAATGCCCTTTGGAGAGATAGGAAGCTTTCCTCCTCAGGCACACTCTATTACCCCTATAATTTATCTTTTTCTTCTCCCTATCTGTGTAATAATGAATTAATGACAAGGGCAAAGTTGTTTCTCAACCTCATCCTCTCCAAATTTACCCCAATCATTTGCCAATCCAACCATGCCCACCTTTCCCACTGTGCTCCTCAGAATTTCTCCTGCACAGCAAATTCCCTTTTGCCCTGGACTTTTTCTTTCCTACTTTTTCTATCTATGAGACCTGACAAACACTCCATTGCCAGTCATTCCATCTGTTACCAATTGTGCTTTCTGTCATTCCTTCTGACACAACCATTTCAACTCTTTCTGATTGAATCCCTTTCTGATTATCCTATTTCTGTTCATCTCTTGCCAAGTTTCAGCCATGCATGTGTGCGTGTGTGTATGTGTGCGCATGTGTATTCATCCCTAAGCACCTTCCTTCTTTGATCTTTCTCACAAGCCACTGAACACAGCTGCAGGAAGTCTCACAACTCAGGGGAATGGGTAAATGAGAAATTCTCCAATTTCAACTATGCTCTCAGTGCACAGTGTACTTTTATTCTTCCCTACTTGATTCTCTATCTCACTCCTCAAAGAAGCTATTCCAACCTTCTCTTCCCTCTTTGAATCCTCCACATCTAGCACATCCCTTACTTGCTGCTTATTCTATGGGAAAACACAAGACCCTTTGATGAGAATTCTTTCCTCTTCTATTCTCCTAATCTCAAATTCTCTCAAAATCATCTATTCTTTTCTCCTTTCTCCCATTCTCTTTATCTTTCTGTTTTCTCTTTCTCTCTGTTCCTCAGAAGCCAGACCCTTCGCCATCATAGTAGACTTGGGTTCTCGGAAGTAGGGAGAACTTATACCCCTATATGGTTTCCTTTAGCAACTTTTAGCATAGAGCAGTATGGAGGTCAGAAGCTCTCTTATCTCCTTAATTGTTTATATAGAGGACTGAGTGTTGGATCTAGTGGCCCAGAACCTACATTCACATTCTAAATCAGTTCGTTAGTTCCTATGGGAAACCATTTCATATTTCTGGGCCTTGTCTGTAAACCAGTAGGACCGGACCAAAATCTCTCTAGAATTTCTTCCAAGTCTGAAACTGTCCTCACTCTTGTCTTGGATATTATCTGTGATCTATCTATATTCTATCTCCCTCCCTCCAGTAGAATATAAGTCCCTTGAGTGCATGAACTGCTATCAATTTTGTCTTTATATCCCTAGTACCCAGAGGTTGTTTGTCCTTCATTCTTCATGACATCAGGGAGGGGATGCCCTGACATGCAAGTGAATTGGATTGAAGTGAGGGAGGGCTGGGCAAGGGCACCTGCCTCCCTTTCCCCTCCTGAGTCATCTGTCCAGTGGCCAGATATAGATCAAGATGACTGGAGATGGTCCTGGATGTAGTGGGGAGTACCTGGCCTTTTTAAGTTAAGGCCTTTAACAGGCCTCCTTTGGACTGAGGCTGTACTAATTCATGGGATCAAGGCTAGGTAGTAAGTGAGGCAAAGAATCTCCTCCTTTACCTAGTCCCCCAAAATCTAAATAAATAAATCTGGGAGGGGAAGACTCTCATGGTTTTTGGCCAAAGCAGTAATGACTGCTATTGGCATTCAATCTGAGTCAATCAGGATTCAAACAATGACAGAATGGGGCTTGGCCTAGGCCGGTTGGAGTATTTGAAGTCGGAATAATTATATTTGTTTAGTTTGTCCCCAGACAGCAGAATAAAATAAAGTTTGCAAAAGGGGTGCTAGTTTCACCGAGTCCCTTGAACGTAATATATGCATAATAAATTGTTCCTGTGGAAATAAACCTGTGACTAGGGCCATGGCATTCAACTTCTCCTATAAAGCTGGAACTTTGTAACGCTCTGTAAGAGCCGAATTATCTGCTTTCTAAAGTCCTCCTCAGCTCTATGACACTGAATATATCAAAGGGTGCAATAGCACCAGGCCTGGAAGTTTTGATGGAAAAGCACCATATTTGGAGTTAGAGGACTGAGGTTCAAATCCAAGTTCTGTCACTCATTAACTGTAAGACTATGAGTCTATCTTTCAGATCTTCAGTTTCTTCATCTGTAAAATGAGGGAATAGAAGAAATGGCTTTAAGTTCCTTTCCACTTATAAACATATGTATATGTTATTCAATGGGCAGCTGAGAACAAGTCTCCCAGGGACAGAGGAGGTCAAAGTAATGAGCTTAACACTTGTCCCAAATTTTCCTCTCTCATATTTTTGTTTTATATAACAGATTCACCCACTCACCAGCTGCTTAAGCTGCTTACTTAAATGTGTGCCACATCAAGCCCAGTACTGCTGAAGAGACAGAGGCAGCAGAGAAACGTTACTATCATAAATTCATGCAACTTCTGAAATGGTTCTGGGAGAGATAAGTTGTGACAGAGTTTAATCAGTTGTGTTTGAAACAAAGATAATGGATGTTAGGTAAAAGTCTTGATTATCTCATTCTCAGCTTATGAAATCCATTCAAGTTCCCATTGTCTCTTTTACTAATTACTTTTTTAAAAGGTGTCCTCTCTATCACTCAGTGCTCAATGAAAGACTTGAAAGGCTGACCGTGATGGAATTCTGCTTGGATTAGTGAGAGCATAGTAAGCAGGTCTCAAAGCAAGGATTCAAATGTGGCCTCCTGGGCTAAGAGACAAAAGAAAAATGCAGAAATGATTATATGAAGGCATTTCTTCCACTGGCTGTTGGGAAGAGAAGTATGCAGATAGTCTCTAAATAGGACAGCTGCAGCCAGAATACTTTTTTTTTTTTTGCTGAGGCAATTGGGGTTAAGTGACTTGCCCAGGGTCACACAGCTAGTAAGTGTTAAGTATCTGAGACTGGATTTGAACTCAGGTCCTCCTGACTTCAGGGCTGGTGCTCTATCCACTGTGCCACCTAGCTGCCCCTGCCAACTAGCTGCCCCCAGAATACTCTTAAGGCCATTCTAACGATGATCCTAATATCACATTGCCTTCAAATGTTTGAAAGGTTATTGTGAAAGAGAGATACATCTAATCTGCTTGGCCTGGGGACAGAGAATTAGAATGAAAGGTGAAAGAAACCAATTTAGGCTTGAGTTAAGGATAAACTTCCTAAATAGGAGAATTATCTGAAAACAGAATAATCTATTTCAGGAAGGAATGGAGACCTCCTCACTGATATGGATAGCATCTGCTTTACATAGGCTATGGAGCTGTTTTTTCCTTTGAAAGACCAAAGAGGCCATCCTTATGACATGACTTGACTGGGAGACTAGGGCTTCAATCATTGGCATGGCTTCCTGTCCACATAAGGAATAAAAAGCCAAGGCTATGAGAAGTTCAACCTTCTCACAGTTGATAGAATCCCCACTGCCAGAAGAGTCAATACACCTCTTTAACTGAGCATTGCTGTCATACAAGATATAGAGCAGAGGGGAGTCATGTCCGTCTGAATCAATGTGGCATTCCATTTTGCTGTTGAGTAAACATTTTTTGGTCAAAGATTACATGTCCCATGAGTATCTCATTACATCTGAATCCCAAGCCTGAATCACAATATTAGTCTGAATTTTGAGTTAGATCCCGCCCAGAGCACTCTTACTGAAGTATGACCTTTGGGTCCCTTCCAAGTCTGAGAAAGTAATTCTTTGGCACTGACCAAAAATACTTCACATATGTAAAACCAGAAGGTTGATCAAGAAAGATGATTTCCATAGCCTCCTCCAGCTTTAAAATTCCACAATTCTTATACAGGACAGGCTAATGAGATTGGAGTATATATTTCAGTCAAATGTACATTTCAATTCAATTCTTTGGACACGCAGAGCAAAAGCAGTATAATAATTGTAAACAACTTGCCTAGGAATGGACAATTTTTCCATTAAAGAGTCATTGTCTTTCTTGAAAATATAGCTTAACATTTTCAGTCTGTTGCCTGTACAGCCACATGCTCAATGCTGTTCTTGGTGAAGATCTATGCATACTTTTTCATCCACTCCATATTTTTTACCATCTCTTAAGGAAGCCAACAATATATTCGAAGTATCTTGTTTCCTCAGTTATAAAAGTTTCATGGAAGGAAAATGTGCCTTTCCTTGGGCCAAGAAACAAGGAAAATGTTATGAGTCATTTGAAATGCCAGTTGAGAATCCTAGCTGTATTAGGTTTCATACATCCCATCCAATATAGATGAGCAAGATTTCTATAGTTTGAAAAATGCAGGCATGTGATACTTTATGCAACAGATGAGTCCATCAAACATCATAAGCCTATTTTTTGATAAATCAAATCTATTTTAAAATGTATTTTGGAGAGCCCAGCATTTAAATGGTTCTTCTAGTACTTCCTATAATACAATTAGTCCATCTAAGTTTCACATTTTCCCCATCTGGTTACCTTAAAACAAGGCACTCCAGAAGTAGCTCTTTTTATTATTCTTCCTATTACTGAGTGGCAGTTATTTCAAAATCAACTGTCTGCATACAGTCATAGCATCAACTATTTAGAACATTCAAATCAACATCAAACAGGAAGATAAAAAACAGCAGCCCTAATACAACCTAGAACAAATTGAAATTGAAGTCAAAAGTCATGGTTATAAATTCCTGGTTCTGTTACTTCCTGGGTGACTATGGACAAGTTACTTCCCCACTAGAACACTGCTTTATAATGAGAAGGTTAGATGGTTTGATCTAGAAGGATTGTTCCAAAATAGAAATAGTATTTACATATGATAAGGACACTCCAAGGGCTATGGCGTAAAGCCATGAACTTCCAGATAGCTAATTACACAAGGGAATCAGACCAAAGCTAGGACAACCAGAAGTATGGAGATGCCCCAGGAGGTGGCAGGCAGAAGCTGAAAATGAAGACAGTGGATGGGCCTTGATACTAATAGTTGAGTCTACCCTCCAGTCTAAGGACAGAATTAAGATCCCAGGTCAAGGCAGTGAAAGACGACAGGGTTTGGTTCCAGCTAACTAAACATCCAGAGCTAAAAGGCAGCAACTTCTGAACTGCAGCAGAACAAAACCTGAACCCCTCAACAACATTATCTTACAATGGGACAATGATGGGAAACAGGGCCTTGACCCAACCAGCCTATTCAACAATGCAGAAGGAACAGTACACCTAGACATAATATAAAGTCCAAATCTAAAAATTAAAATTTTAGACACAATCCCAGAGAAGAAAATCCTATCTACCATGAAAAAATACTACAGGTTAAAAGAATCCGAGATGAAATGCCAGAGGATGGAAATAACTCCAAAATAATCACAAGTAGAACTCATATAAAAGTGAATTGAATACAAGAATTCCTAGAATGATAGAAAGAAATGAAAAAAGAACTAAAGTAAGAGATAAAATATGAAATTAGTTCACTTAGAAAAAATAAAAAACAACTTAGAAAAGAAAGTGGACATAATTACCCAAGTAGTTAATACCCTGAAAAACAGAACAAAGCAAACACAATTCAACAATTCAACATGGTAACAAGAAACATTAGAATAAATTCAGAAGCAGCTATGTGGCACAGTGTATAGAGCACTAGTCCCGGAGTCAGAAGGACCTGAATTCAAATTCAGTCTCAGACACTTACTAGCTGAGTGACCCTAGTCAAGTTACTTAGCCCCAGTGCCTCAAAAAAAAAAAAAATAAAAGACTCTAGACTCTAAAAATTAGAATTTTGAGTGAAATGGCCACTGTCAAAAACAAATGGAAAACAGAAAACAGGATGAGTAGAGATAATTTAAGAATCACTGGATTCCCTGAAAAACATGATCCAAAAATCTCTCACCTGGATATTGTATTTCAAGAAATCACTAAATATACTTCCTCCAAACTATTAGAGAGAGAAGGCAAAATAGGAAAAATCCATCCACAGGTTGTGACCACTCCCCCCCCCCAAATAAACTCCAAACTGAAGGCACAATAACATTTCAAAGATTGAGAGTTTTCAGGTCAAAGAAAAAAAAAAACACTACAAGTAGTTACTAAGTTAAGGATCTCAAGAAACCAAGGATCGATAACAACTTTTTTTTTTTTTTTTAAGAATCAGAAAAGTCTACTAGACTGCGAATCACAAGACCGGAGTTTAAGACCTGACTTGCTGCTCTCCCAATGATTAGCCATGTGATCCTGGCCATGTTACTTTCCTCATCTGTAAAGTGAAGGGTTTGTATAGATGTCTTCTAGGGTCTTTTTCAGCTCTGGCATTTTATAATCCTGTTGCTTCAATTTTCAACTCTGTAAGCCTCAGTTTTCTCATCCATAAAATTGGTCTGATAATGCTTATCCTATTTCAGAGACTAAAATATCACAAGACACATGAAGGCACAATATATAAACAAGAATTATTGTTCCTTTTGAAAGAATAATTCCAAATCACAATTTCAGCATTTTTCTAGCAAAGCTATTTTATAAAGTGAGCCTTATGTTTCTCAAATATGTCTTTATGAATATATTTGTACTTTAATATTTATGGAGTCGGTACAATGTCAACATTTTGTATCTTCCCCCAAAGTAGTTTGTATTAACCTTATCCTCAGATATTCCTCAGGGAAAAGATATCAGAGCATTGGAAAGCTTTACAGAATTTGAGGTAAACAAAGGGAAAGAGAATTACGCTTGATGGTATAATCTCTCTTCTGAGAAGAAACAAAATGTAAATACTTTCTCACTCTCAGAAGCAAAAAGAATTGACTCAGTGGCTTTCCAAATAATTGTCTAGTCATGAAGTAATTAATTCAACCTCCCCAAAGTAATGCTGATGTGAACTTCTAGTCTAATGATTCTCAATGTATCATCTAGGGACCCCTTCAAGGGGATCTGCAAGGTAAAAATATTTTTATAATAATATTAAGCTGTTGAACTGATGCTCAGTGAAGTGAGCAGAACCAGGAGATCATTATTCACGGCAACAACAATACTATATGAGGATCAGTTCTAATGGGCATGACTCTCTTCAACAATGAAATGCTTCAAACCAGTTCCAATTGTTCGGTGAAGAGAGCCATATACACCCAGAGAGAGGGATGTGAAATGTGGACCACAACATAACATTTTCATGTTCTCTATTGAGGTTTGCTTGCATTGTATTTCCTTTATCAGATTATTCTTTCTTGTAGATATGATTTCTCCTGCACAAAAAATGATGCAATAACTACACATATATTCAATTTCTTAAGTATTCTAACATAATTATCATGTAGTGGATATCCTGCCATCTGGGGGGGGGGAGTAGGGGGGAAAATTTGTAACAGAAAGCTTTGTAAGGGTTAATGTTTAGGAATTACCCATACATATATTTTGCAAATAAAAAGTATTAATAAATAATTATTTAAAAATAAATAATAATATTAGGCTGTTTTAATTTCTAATGTGGCTAATATCTATAGAAATAACACACCTAAAATAAATTTGTGGGGAGTAATGATTTCTAAAGGTAATAAGTGGTCCTGAGACCAAAAAAGTTTGAGAACTGCTAGTCTAGTTAAAATATATAGTGCAATTAACACTCATTTTACAAGAATTATGCCTCTGAAATATATCTGGATCCATTTCTGTCCCAATAGTTTTAATCAAGGAATCCATACATGGGCAGGCACAGCAAAATGTGTAGATTCAGAGTCTAAAGAGAGTTGAAAGGCCATTTAGTCTGATCTCCATATTTCATAGATGAGGAAACCAAGGGACTAAGGAGTAATTGGACCTATTTAAGTCATAGAAATAGTAAGTGGCAGAGTCATGATTTGGATCTAGGTTACTTGACTCTTTTAGAATGCTATCCATTACATCATGACTACAGAGTTTATTAACAACTAATGGAAAGCACACAAAGAAAGATAAAAGGAAACCATTGTATCCACTCACCACCACCCTTTGGTTCCCAATCTCAGACTGGTCCTCAGAAAGGAAGCTGTACGTGTAACCACAACCTAGTGATCATCTCTCTCTCTAGACTATAAAGGCCAATTCAGCATGGGCTGGCTTGGGGTTTTATAATGGGATAGATGACAGAAACAGGGGCCTTTAACAAATGTATTGATCTAAGGTGAACAGCCTCCTGGAACCCATGAGGAAACCATGTGAGAGGAGGCCAGGTAAGGTACTTGGGCTAATAGAATGCTTTTGTTATTATTCAGTCATCCATACTGATTCATCAGTTATCCTATCCATTTCTATTATTCCTCCCTACCACCCTGGGAGAAGGAGATCAATTCAAGGAAAGGGCCTGAGGAAAGGGAGAAGAAAAGAGAAAGGGAAGAGAAAAGGAGGGGGAGGGGAAAAGTGGTAAGAGAAGGGGAAGAGAAAGCAAGGGGGAAGGGGAAAGGGAAGGAAAGAGAAAGAAGAAGGGGAGGGAGAAGGGGAAAGCCAGGGCCAAGACAAGGCAAGGCAAGGCAAGGCAAGGCAAGGCAAGATAAGGATCAAGGGAGAAGGTAGAAGGAGAGAGGAAGGAGAAAGGGGAAAGGGGAAGCTAATGCCCCCATTGTAGCCATCTTGACTAGATGATTTAGATGTATACCTTATATCCAGTTATCTTTTCCTAATGAGAGGAAGGAAAGAAAGGGATAATGAATGTTATATCTCCTGCTTTAATATACTTCCTGTATGAAAATACAAGTTCTAAGCAAACATAATTTTAAGTGAACAAGAGACTAAAATAACTAGAGAAATATTGTGACAGATGGTGTCCCTCATGCTGCTTTAGCATTTTGGCATGTTCCATCTAATATGTCTCTCAGGTTCCCAATTCAGAGCAAAAAATCCAACTAATTTAAGTGCAGCATAGCATTCTTGACAACTTCATTTTGCTACACTTTAACTGACGGAGCTAGCCAATACAGTGTCCAGTCATTGTGAGGAATGGAAAGGTTGAGAGGTGGTACATATCAAAGTAGACAATAATGCAAATTTCCTTTGTATTCCAGGAACAACTGATGAATGAGAAACAGAGACAGCATCACTTTGAGGATAAGTGCTGGTTCAGCCTTATCCCTCTGGAGAAAAGACTGAATTTACCATGAGGGAAAAGCCAATCCATGATTCATACTTCAAGGAAGTAGGAAATGGCCATTTTCTGTAGTTCACTTTTCTGAAGCCCAATCACGAGTTTCTTGCTGACTTACCTCGGAAGCAAGAACAAGAAATTGCTCCCTCTAAGCTTAAGAATCCAAAGTACACTTTGGGATGATGTCCAAAGGGACCGCCAAATGCTTTGACTACTTTGGTTCAATCAACCAATTAACGGACTGGTAAGTCAAAGAATTACAGAAATCGAATTAATTAAAAATGGATGGCTCAGCAAACCATCTATTCTTTTCATGCCTGATAAAGAATCTCTGATGTGTGGCCATCCACCTTCTGCTTGAAGACTTCCAATAATGGGTGTGAACACACTGTTTCTTGAGGCAGATAATAGAGAACTCTAACAGTTATGAAATTTTAATCTTCCATTTCTCTATTTGCGCTTCCACCTATTTCTCCTATTCTCCCCTCTAGAACCAAGCATAACAAAATTAATGTCCCTTTCTCATGACATCTTACTTAAAGAGAGATCCCTCTGAATATTCAATTCTCCAGGCTAAATTTCCCCATTTTCTTCAACCAGTTCTATGGCATGAACTCAAAATTCTTGATCATCCTGTTTTCCTCTTCTGGGTTCTCTTCAATTTAGCACTGTCCTTAGTTAACAGCCAAGTCAGTGAAAGACATCACAGAATTGTAAAGTTGGAAGGAATATCAATGGCTATCTACACCAATCCATATCAGAAAGAGAAGCTCTACACTAAAGCAGTGAATCAGCCTCTACTCAAAAACCTTTAGTAAGGAGGAACCTACTACATCCCAAGGTAGCCCATCATACTTTGCTTGAACTGTTAGCACGTTTTCATTTAAGTAAGCCTAAATTTGCTTTATAATTCTCACCTATTGCTTCTAGTTCTGCCCTCTGGACTTAAACAAATCAAATCCCTCTTCCACAGGCAATATTTCAAATACTTGAACAAAGCTACCACATTCTTCTGGAGCCTTTTTGATTTCAGGCTAAATATCTCCATCTTTTTCAAATGATTTTCATATGAATGGCCTCAAGGACCTTCACTATTCTTGCCCATGGCTTTCTACACATCCTTTCTGAAATATGGGAGCCAAAGCTGACTCGTACTCCAGATGTAGTTTGATCAGGGAAGAGTACAGTTTTATCTTTTATTAAAAGAAAAGGCAATACCACCAGATAGTATGTATCAGCATTAGGTCCAACAATGTCAGGTTACGAGTAGTTGATGAGGAACTGGGCGAGGCACTGGTTGTCTTAACACAGAGTAATGGGTGCCATGGCCATCAGACATAACTCTTAGCAGCTTCTGTCCCAAACAGGGATGCACTGGGAAAAAATATTTAAATAGGGGAGATTCTGAAGAACAGCACTAGCAAATTCCTTAAACTTTCCCATTACCCTTACCCTTAGTAGCTTACTAAGAAAAGAGTACATGAGGTGAAATCCAGAAAAATAATGATATAAGCATAGTAGTTTAGGATTCCTGGGTATTTTTGATCCATTTCTGTATCTGTGTTGGATTTCTTGTGTGGGCCCATCAACATATGTAGTTGTATGTCCTGGATTTCATAAATAGTCAACAATAAAAAGGGAAAACTAAGTACAGATGAGTGGAGCCCCAAATTCAGCCTTGGGTTTTTCTCAGCATTCCCATCTGAGCTCAATGCTTCATCCCTAGAGAGAAATGACTAGTCACATGTACCAAATGTGACAAAGGCAGAAAGCAGGGTTGAGGGCAAACCAAGCAACATTAGACCTGGTTAAGATGAAGCCAGAGATATGGGAGTCAGTTAACTCATCTTGTTGAGGGTAACAACATTATAAGTGAGGAGAAGACAATGGTTAGAAACCAGGTAGACAGACAGAAAGTAGAGATTCTCTCCTTATTTAATCCCACACCAAATCCTAACATTGTAGACTTCAGAATCACTGATTCTAAGGAACTTAGAATACCCAGAAATGTCCCCTCCACTTGGACATGCACACACACACACACACACACACACACACACACACACACACAGAGGCTTATCTATATATTTACTTCTGATCTAAGATCCAAGAGTCTAAGTATCATTTCCTCTCCACAGAAAGAATAAATTTCACTTCATCCCCATTGTCCCTGTACTTTCCCTAAAACAGAGTTGGACACCCCTTTCCTGTGGGACTAAACACTAGTTGCCCAAAGACTGTCAAAGAGCCCCAACTGATGTCCAATTTATTCATGTATAGGATGTTGTAACTGATAATGTAAACCTAGTATGGAGTCTCCCTGTGGGTATCATCCACACAAAGTGATAGATATGATCAATGGACATTGGAATTAATAGGAAGGATAAAAGAAGAAACAGAAGGGCAAAAATAGCCTAGGAGTACACATACCAACGCAGCTGGGAGACTTTGAGATTTCCAAGGTGAATGGTGATTACTATTGTAGCTGTATTGATAAAGCACCAATGTCTCATTTCAAAGCCTCCGATGATAACTACAATGATACAATGATAACTAAAAGTGGTCTTCCAGTCCCTTGGGAAACCATTACTTCCTGTGCAGATGCAACATTCCTACTGAGTATCAAGACTTTCAGAACATGAAGACTACAAAGTTTCTTTTTTTTTAAATTTTATTTTATTTGCAAAACATATGTGTGGGTAATTCTTCAACAATAACCCTTACATAGCTTTCCGTTACAAATTTTCCCCCCAACCCCCACCCCTCCCCTAGATGGCAGGATATCCACTACATGTTAATTATGTTAAAATATTGGC